>JAVJIF010021344.1:0-91224 GCA_038442645.1 Agave tequilana
ATCAATATATGAATATCCGAATGTAAAAAAATATTCATTTATATGCGGATATCTGTATCTGTATCCAGACTTCCTTCTGATCTCCTTGGTGCTCTCCACTTTTTTCTCCAATTTAAATCAACTTGAGATCAATGCTGGGTTGATCTCCTTAATTTAGAAGAATTTTAAACCCTTTAATCTTTGAAAACAAACCATTCATTGAATAGAAACTAAGTCCTATTCGTACTCCACTAGAGAAGAAAACCTGCGCTTGAAAGGAAACTGATTCTGCTTCAAAAACGTTGTTATTAGTCGACTAATTCCTGAAATTAGTTGACTAATACATTTATACAGTCGACTACTGTAAACTGCTCTTTCTTTGTTTCTGCTTCTATATCTGTCCTAGTCGACTAGTACTTCTGATTAGTCGATTAGTAGTCTTGTTAGTCGACTTATAGTCGACTAACTCTCCTTGATCTGCTTTTTTTCTTCTCTCCAACTAATCATCTTCTTCTCTAACATATTTGGATATTCTTGGACCATCATCTCCTCTTTAAAACAAGGCAAATCCTAACAAGGCTCCAGTTGAGGACTCTCACTGGTCAGGCTCGCCTTGTGCGCAGAAGTGGAGCCGGGCGATAATTTCACCGCAGTTTGTGATCTGAACAGTGTCACAAGAATCCATGGTTGTTTGTGCTCGGGTTGACAAGGAAAGGTGTTTTATCTCTGAGAGTTGTTTGCTTTAGATGTTGTTGAAGATGATTGGCATGTAACAAGGAATGATTTGTTGAAGGATAGGTTCTTGCTATGATCCTCAAGTTTGATGGAAATTGCACGAATGCCGGAAGATCTTGGCCTGTTAGCTCTGTTGCTGTTTGCAGCGGACGTTCTATGTTTATGCATCCATATCTAATACACCAGCAAGCTATGATCTTGAGAGAGGCTATAGTCTAGAGATTGTTTCTTGTCGGACCCCTCTTGAGAGAGCTGGGCAATGGGCAACATATCAACAGGGGGAGCAAGCTGTGGGAAAGTAATGGGAGCTGGATATGAATCTGATTGCTTTAGGCAAACATTTCATGAGAAGTAAATAGCAAGAATACACAGTACATCCAAAAGAGATCCAACAGTGTTCTCTACTCATTTTTGCTACTACTCATGTTGTTTGAAGATCTTTTATGACAAATATATTCGTATCCAGATTCCAGAACTTTAGCCAAAGTGTACCCTGAGATTTGAGATTCCTGTCTTCTGCTAGCGTTTTTACTTGCATAAACTGATAACATTGAACTCTAGCAGAACAGTGTTCTTCATAGTTCACTTCACACAAGTGCAACAGTGAGAGCGATTACTGTAACAAAATACATTGAATACTCTCGTTTTATCCCCCCAAGACATCATCTTGGTATGATTACAAATCAACTTGACATTTAGTGACATCGAACATTTATATATGTACATTTAGAAACACCAGCAGGAAATGAATAAAGAATGGCTCATGCACTACAGAGTCCTCAAAATTTGTAAAGTTCTGATATTACTAGTCCTCTGAATTGGACAGCCCCTGGCTTCCTTCCGCGTCCATTGATTTGTAAATCTATGTTATCATGGCCACCTGAGTCTTATGGTTGATGATCACAGCTCAACTCCGCCAAGCTGAGTACATTTCCAATTCGACATCTTCTTCCCACCACGTGGCATTCTGAATTTTTCAAATTACACAAAAAATAAGCATTGGTGCGCCATTTCAATTTTGTCTAGGTTATTTACTTTCAGACTAAAAAAATGTTAATCAGATGAGTGAAAGATGTTTCAGAACCTTGTAGCCTCGTCTGAGAAATTCAAGCGAGCTTCCTTGTTCTTCTTGTAGCCCAAGAACTCTCAAGAGTTCTTCTTTGGTCTACAATTAAGATTTTGGACAGTCACTAGCCCATATAAGAAGTCACACTTAGAAAATGAAAACAGACTGAAGAAAGTAGTATTACCTCCCCCAATGTAAAACGAGTTGTGCTCTCTGCGACGCAAGCATAAGAACCATCAGCTTGTTTAAGCATAACCTGCCAAGGTCCTGCAGTAGTAAACCTCGAGTAAAATTTAATGTTTGATGTTCTCTAAAAGTTCGAGATTATATTTGTGTAATTTGCAGACTGAAATTACTGCACTTTAGAGCACTATTCTTGTAGATCAATAAGTCTTTTTAGATTTTAGACTATAGTCAAAAACTTCCAATAGTTGTTGAGAGTTACTAGTGCTACATACAGGATTGGAGCTAATTTATGGTTTGAAAATATGTGGTGAGATGTCTCGTAACTTGATAAGATACTTCACTAATTGTGACTAAAATAGACACAAGAAACAGACCAAAAGGAGAAGGAAATTCATTTTCTGGTCTCTTATCTATGATTCAACCACACAAAACACAAGTGACATTTACAAGCATTTTCCAGCTTTTCTACGAGTCCATCAATTGTTTTGGGTATCTATACCGCTAAAGAATGATTGAGCCATCAAGTTTCAGCTTTATATTTATGCAGCTAACAACAAAAAACATTGCATAAAGACAGACAACCCCTTTCATTGTTCCCATTGTAAAAGAACTGCAAATCTTTAGTCTTATAGAAAAATTGAGGTGCAGCTGACCATAGTATCAGGTGAAAAGGTATGTTATAGCTTTCAGTACTGTCTTAGTTATCATTTTCAGTGCAGTTTCATGCTGAACATGTAAGGAGATGACTGTACAAAGATCACAGGCACACATTTCATAGGAGCATACAATCCATGTTCTTTATTCGTATCAAATTCTTACCAGGATACTGGCGAAATAGGGCTCCACTATAGTTCACTATGAAAGGTGCAACTGAAACTGTCTTCAGCATCAAGAAGATAAAGGAGTTATCAAACTGTAATGAAGCTAATTAGCAAATAAAATAAAATGCACCTTCGAGTAATCTCTTTGTCGAATATAGAATACAGGAATGAACTGAGAAAGGAAGCGATAATGCAAATCTTTGGTGGGGAATCCCAGTAAACCTAAGTCAGAACTGCAAAATTTAAATAATAAAACCTTTGGCCGAGAAGGTTAAATAAATAAAAGTTTGATGTAACTGTTTGTTGATAAAATGAAAAGACATCAAGCAAGCATTACCGTAAGGTATCCAGCTCCAAATTGAAAAGAAGAGCCGGAGTTGATGCAGCAAACTTCTCCTGAAAGAGAAAAAGAACTATAATTAGAATACATCACGAAGGACAAGGTTCTCTAAATGAAACAGATGGCAAAATTATTGTGTCCATGCGTGGGGGTGGAATATTTTCAGAAGTTAGTATACAAAAACTAAAACTTGAAAAACAAACAAAAAAGATGGAATGTCGAAGTTCTTCAAACTAAAGCAGATTTCCTTATGAACTTGCTATTCCTTCTGTACTTGCTACCGATCCCCTTCAATTTCTAATGCTGGTACACTTTTCTTAATAATGTAACTTTGCCAGTCAGATCTCAAAGGTTTATTTCAATTTGAATACTTATGTTTTCCACAATTAGAAAGATCAAATGACTTCAAGTGTCATCTATTATGTAACTGATACCATTTCCTTTAACTGAATGACTTCTCTTTTGTCAATGATACCAAAGAGGTTCAAAAAGGGAATATGTTTTCTTTGACTCTTGGTTTTTGTGTGCATTGAAGTTGAAGGCACTTATTTATATCAAATCTATCATCTTTTCCCCTTTCTTCTAGATATTTTCCTAAATCTACGTGAATTTTTGGGAAGGCAACTGGCCTTTTAGGATTATGGTACGACCATCTCTTGTTCATAACTTTATGGCTAGAAAGTTGACATTAATTATGAGAGGGTTGACGTCAGGTTAGCTGGTCGTAAAACTTTTATCAAATCCTTTGTACTACCTTGCACCATATGACGTAATACGGGAAGGAGGGAAAGAAGAACGAGAGAAGAAATTAGGATTTTGAGGGGATAAAGATAAATTCGGGCTTCAACACCTAGGAGATCTCTCTCCCCACTCTGCACATCAACATGCAAAGAATCAAATTTGAAAAGGACATCAACGTCCTAATCAAAATTTCATTTTAATCAATTCATCATAGTCTAGATAATCAACTATAAGCCTTGGTCTTATATAGGCTCCTACAAAGAAGATTTCCCCATCATAACCAATATGAGACTAAAAAAATATACTAACTAAAATAAAACAAATAAAAAGAGACTCCTAAATAATAGCTAGAGCAATTCCCATCATTCTCTCCAGCTTAAAAGCATTCATCCCTGGTAAATGCAGTGCTAACAGATAACAGGCACGATCAGGTAGAACCGAACCACATCTCATACCAATCAGGCCAAGGTGATAGCCGGAGAATCAACACTGATGCATCATATCGAAGCCACGGCGGTGGAGGTGGAACTGACTTTCGTGACCAATCGGTGACAATCAATGGTAGTTTGAGCAAGATAAATGCATCAAAACAACTTAAATTAGCTCCACTGAAAACTGAACCGCGTACCAAAACACAAAAACTCCTGTGAACCTGCCTCATTTAGAAAGATCTGTAATGGGTTGTACACGTCAGGCGGCCTCAGGGATAAAAAAATTCTCATAACTGACAAAGACGGCAATAGCTCCATGATAGGCTCCGTTAGATCTATAGGGGTCTCACTTAGAGACTCTTCTACTTCTAGTTCTGGATGTAACTCATCAACATCTTCTAGATCTTGCTTCGGCTCATCAACAACTTCTGGCTCTAACTCTGGCTCAGCCTCAACAACTTCTGGTTCTCTAACATCATCACTAGGGATGAATCAATGCCTCATGACTCTATCCTCTTTAATGTGAAATTGCAATTCCGAGCTAGTCTTAGGATAAAGTTAAGTTTTTCTAACATGCGGTCAAGGTTCTCTTCCATGTCGGCTTTGGGGCTCAGTTACAAATCCAACGCTTCAGACAGAACTCAAATCGGACTCCAAACGGGCCCGAAACGGACCTCGAATGGTCGCTGTGTTGCTGTTGTGAACAGTGGCGGCTCAGACGAGCCAATGATCTCAGCGACAGCTCGGCTGTTGTCAGCAATCGACTCCGGCGGCTCGGCTCGGCTCGAGATCGGTTCAGATCGAGCCGATGATGTCAGCTTTTGAGCTGCTGACGTCAGCAGTGGCTCGCGAGTCGGCGTGGCTCTGCTGGCTTCGCGGGTCGGATCCTTCGCAGGTTTAAGTTGGCTTTCAGATCCTTCGCGGGTTTAACAACTTAAACCCGTAATGAAACGAATTCGGGTTTTAGGAGATGAAACCCGCAACCCGCTTCCCTTTTCTTCTCTACCCAACACCCTAGGGCTTCTCAAGCTTGCTAGTGGCGGTGATGGATCGGCGGGGAGTCGCGGCGGCGTGACGAGAACATGACAGTGAGGAGCTCCGATGGGGAAGGCGAGATCCATCCCGAAGGCGATGATGTCGAAGGAGAGGAGGAGGAGGAAGTTGGAGGCAGTAGGGGTGATGAAGATGATGGCTGCGTCAGTGAAGGCTTGGCGAGGCTTCAACAATGATGGAGGTTTGGTGAAGCTTCTGTGTGCAACGACGGCGTTGGAGATGATGATGTGACGACGGCGAAGACTCCGGTTGCAGGAATGGAGGTCGTCGGCGAGGGCGAAAGTCGACGATAAGGGCGTCTGGAATTGCTGATGATGGCGACGAAGGGTGGCGGTGAGAGTGGTGGCCCGGTTGTGTTGGTGAAGAGAGGGAGGAGGAAGAGGAACAATGGATTTTTTTATTTTCTTTATTTTATTTCTTTTCTTTTCTTTTTCAAACTAAACCTAGAGAAGAATGGAGATGGAGATTTAGGGTTTTTATGGAGAGGAAAATTTTTGTGGAGGAAGAAAAAAGCAGGAATTTAGCTCTGATACCAAGCTGTTGTAATACGGGAAGAGGGAAAGACGAAAGAGGGGAGAAATTAGGGTTTTGAAGGGATAAAAATAAATTCGAGTTTCAGCACCCGGGAGATTTCTCTCTCCCACTCTGCATATCACCAATGCAAAGATTCAAATTTGAAAAGGACATCAGCATCCTAATCGGGATTTCTATTTAATCAATTCATCATATTCTAGATAATCAATTACAAGCCTTGGTCTTATATAGGCTTCTATAAAGAAGATTTCCTCATCATAATCGATGTGAGGACTAAAAACACACTAACTAAAATAAAATAAGTAAAAAGAGACTTCTAAATAATAGCTAGAGCACTTCCCATCACCATAACTAGCCTCATCTTAAGGGGAAGAGAATGAGATGATGACAATGATACCAAAGGGTTCAAAAACTACTTTCCAACAACTCTTTGTTTTAGCGTCCAATATATTTTAGTTGTTCTGTTTTAGTAATGAATAGAAAATGGATGTGAGAAAGGGGCTCATATACTGGCCTATAATTATTTATTTATTATTCAAAAGTTTCAACTTTTCCCAACAGGTTTAAAAGGTGACAAACAACACAAACAGTAACACATTCTTTCACACAATTAAGAGAGCTATATATTTAAGTTCCAAAGGGCTTATGTTAGCAAGCCTAAGGCAAATGCAATTAACACTTTTTGTTCAATGGTAAAGTGGAGGGTTGGGTAATAGAGATCCTATGTTCAAAACTGAGATACGACCTCTTAGGAAAAAAAAAAGTTTTAAAAAAATCTACATTGCCAACTGGGTCTTTTATTCAATTTCCATGGGATTTTAATCTAGCTTGCCATTCAACTATCACAAACGGTCTCTTCTTATTGCATTGAGATGTCAGAAATTGAGTGAAACAAAGATATGTTGTGGTAATTATTCTGAATTTTAGTTCATCTTCAGCATGCAAAAGGCGATAAATTCAAGTTTTTCTTCTTAAAAGGCGTTTTGGGTTAAGGGCAGCATGCACTGTGTTAGAAATATGCCTTGCATTCAAAGAATTAAGAAGTGGGATTAAAGAACTATCATGCATGGTTGATAGCAAGAGCCAAGAGTAATTACAAAGTGAACTAAAGATGGATACATGATGCAATCAAAATCCATGAAAGCTTTTCAGTTTGGAATAAAGATGAACACATGAGTAAATACCAAATGATACATGGTGGATTTGAACTCAGCTTGGAAGCTTCTCAAGATGACGGAATCTACAGCCAAAAGATCTAGGGCGGTGTTTATCGCAATTCCAATCTGATGAAAGAGCTATAGTAGAAATAGGATTCCTATTGTAACTCATACTAGTAGGGAAAGGTCCTATATATACCGCCCTAGAATCCAAAAAGGAAGCCGATCCCTCAAGGCAAAATTGTACTCTTGAGAGATCTCCAGGAGAAAAGAAAACTAATTGTAATCCTCTCCTTCAAGTTAATAAAACTCCTCCCCTCTCTTCATGGATGCATGCAAATTTGAAACAATGTAAATCTTCTTGTTTGAAATTGTTCTCATTGGTTTCTTGAGAGCTCGATACGAGGGTTGTAACATGTTGTGCCTAGGAGGACAGGTATGGTAGGTTGAGGATATATTAAGGGTATTTTTGAAGTCCTTCCACTCTTTATGAATGTTACATAGAAATATGCATTTAAGAGCAAGCTCTCTGGTGTTTGTGCAAATTGAAAACATCTATTCCATATGTTCCCGATCATATGTCTAATAAGAAACAAAATCTCCTCGCCTCTCTTCGTGAATGCAGGAAATTTTCCAACCCACATAAATCTTCTTCTTCGTGATTGTTCATTGGTTTCGTGTTTGTCTTCAAGTGAGCTCGGTACTCTCACTGGGTTCTCATATGTTGTGCCTAGGAGGACAAGTATGGTAGGTTGAAGATATTTTAAGGGTATTTTTCAAGTCCTTTCACCCCTTATGAACATTTGATTCAAATTGCATTTAAAAGCAAGCTCTCTGGTGAAAACATTTATTCCATCTGTTCCTGATCTTATGCGTAAGAAAAACTAGCTTGCTTTGCATATACCACATAACCAACAACCATAGGTCAAGGATAGTAGTACTGTAATAATTGGGTCATATCCCCAAGATATGATTGGTGGGCATAGAAAAGTACTTGTGTTTTCACAGAGGCATAAGCTATTGGACGCAACAGTTTGTTGGAATTTTCTAAATTATTGAGCTTAATTGAAATAAGCTCATATGTCCTATTTTCTATATTAGGAAAGTTAGTCCACATAGAAAAAGAGTAATAAAATGAAAAGTTGCATATATGGTAATATCATTACAACTTTACATTTGGGGCACAAGGTGGCATGTGCTTACGATGAGGTGCAGCATTGCGCATGCGCGTGGTGTGGGTGCATAAGCGCATTTTGACGCACTATTAGGCGCACTTAGCACTTTTCATGCTTGCATCATTGCAAGTTGCAATGTAGTGTTACATTTTGCTGCCCTATATTTCCTTTTAGTTTTTAAATAAATCCAAATTTAAACAAATTTAAATTTGAATGAATATGACTGTTGGAAACAACTTTTGAATGTAAAAGATATGACTTTTAGAATCCCAACAGTCATAACTATTCATATTAGCAGCTGTTTAAAACTGAAAGGGTTTTCAAGTGCTATAAATAGCATGCATTCTTTCCAAACAATACACAACAAATTTGATATTCCTTCTCTCCTCTGTGTTGGGTGCAGTTCCCGGTTTGAAACTTGGATTGTAACCAACATTTTCAACAAGAAATTTCTGATCCTGAATTATCTTGGGAGGCAAATTTTCTGATACTCTTTGCAATATAGAGAGCAAATATTGTCTTAAGAAAAAAGGAAATTCAAATTTCTCGATTCATATGTTACCATTTCTCTTCCCTACCAATTGTCCCCATTTACCTAACACTAATAAATAACAAATGACAGACAAGTCAATGAGGTTCTCTCGTGCAAATGAGATTGCCAAGCTTGACAAATTCAATGGTACTCACTCTCGCCGCTGGAAAGAGAGAATGTACTTCTTGGTGGCGTTGAAATTGGCACATGTTCTGAATGAAGAAAAACTAGAAGAGGAAGAAGAGACAGATGCAGATATGAAGGTGCGACAAAAGTGGGAGCAAGAAGATTTCTAATGCAAGTGTCACATCCTCAACGGGATCACCAATGAACTGTATGATGTTTACCAACGGAAGTTTATAGATTCCAACACAAAAAAACTATGGGATGATCTCGACAACAAGTACATGACCGAAGAGGCTGAAAATAAGAACTTCGTGATTGGTAAGTTGTTTGATTATAATATGGTAGACACTAAATCTATAATGTCCCAATTAAATGAAATTTAGATACTTATGCATCAAATTATCTCTGAGACTCATCCTCTCGATGAGTCTTTGCAAGTTTTCTCTATTATCAAAATTACCACTTACTTGGAAAGACTGTCGGAAGGAATTAAAGCAAAAGAGAGATGCCATTGACTATGCAAGAGTTGATCAAGTATCTCCAACTTGAAGAGCTCGAAACTTGGATAAACTTGAGATGGAAGCAAAGGGTCCAAATGCTCCTGTCATAGATAATGGATCTCAAAAGAAAGGCCAAAAGAGAGAATGATGGGAAGAATGACAATTCTGGTAACAAAAGGCAAAAGCAAGGAAAATCCAAGGGTTCTTGCTAAAAATGCAAAAAAAAATTCGTCACTTCAAGAAGCAATGCAAATTGTATTTGAAAGAAAAGCAACAAAGTCAAAATGACACTCAATGACTGCAGTGGTTTCTGAAGCAAACATGGTTGGTGATGACGTTGAATGGTAGTTGACTCCGGTGCAATGAGGCTTATTACTCGAAGCAGGAGCCTTTTCAAGAGCTATGAAGAAGATGATATTGGAGAAGAACTCTTTATGGATAATTCATCCACAACAAAGTGCAAGGGAAAAGTTAAGATGATTCTGCAACTGACATCTGGAAAGAAATTGACTCTGAATGATGTACTTCATGTTCCTGATGTGAGAAAAGATCTTGTATAAGTGATCTCCTCAATAAGCATGCCTTTAAAGTCCTATTTGAAAGTGATATCATAATTCTGTCCAGGGGCGGTCAATATGCTGGAAAATATTATGTAACTAATGTGATGTACAAGCTCAATTTAATAAATAGAAATGTTGATTATATTGCTACTTCTTTTAATGTTTGGCATTTAAGATTAGGACATGTTAATTTTAAGTATATGTGTAACATGATTAAATTAGGTTTAATTCATTCATGCAATAATAATGATGTTGATAAATGTCTAGTTTGCATTAGATCAAAATAGGAAGAAAGTCTTTTGCAACTGTACATAGAAATTCACACCTTTTAGATTTGATACATTCAAATATATGTGAATTAAATGGAATCTTAAGTAGGGGTGGTAAAAGATATTTCATCACATTTATAGATGATTATTCTAGATTTTCTCAAGTTTATTTATTAAATACTAAAGATGAAGCTTTGGATAAATTCAAAATTTATAAAGAAGAAATGGAAAATCAATTAGACTGTAAAATCAATATCCTCAGATCTTATAGAGGAGGAGAATACATGTCTAATGAATTTATTGATTTATGTGAAAATTATGAAATTATTCATCAAGTCACAACCCCTTATAGTCCACAACAAAATGGTATAGCCGAGAGAAAAATAGAACTTTGGTTGAAATGATTAATTCATTAGTACTATCTTCCAATTTAAATAAGAATTTATGGGGAGAAACATTTTGTCATATTTTAAACAGAATACCCGATTAGAAAACTACTGTATTCTTCATATGAATATTTGAAAAAATGATAACCTTCTCTTGGGCACTTCAAAATATGGGGTTGTAGAGAATTAGTAAGGTTACTGATCCCACAAGGCCTAAACTTAGCACTAAGGCCCTTGAATGTGTTTTCATTGGATGTGCTCAAAATAATATAGCTTATAGATTTTTTGGCTAGGGAATCTTCAAATTCTATAGATAAAAAAAAATACTATTTTGGAGTTCAGAGATGTAGAGTTCTTTGAGAACAATTTTTCTGGAAAAGAAAATATATAGACATAATCCAACCTTCCTCGAAAAATCAGGAATCTACTCAACCTTCCTCGGAAAATCAAGAGGAAGAAGAAAACACTGAACCATGAAGAAGTAAAAGAACTAGAGCTGAAAAATCTTTCGGACCAGATTTTGTTGTACATTTAGTAAAAGGTGAGATGATGAATATTTTATAATCTTCTGAATATAACTTAGAGCATGATTATTTACAATATAAAGAATAATCCCATAACCTTTAGAGAAGCAATGGCTTCTCGAGATTCTGCCTTTCGGCAAGAAGCAATTAATGATGAAATGGATTCAATCATGGCTAATAAGGCAAGGGTTCAAGTAGTTTTGCCCCCAGGATGTAGACCAATTGTCTGTAGATAGATCTTTAAGCGTAAGCTTAAGTCAGATGGATCATTGACAAATTTAAGGCAAGACTTATAGCCAAGGGTTTTATTCAAAAGGAGGGTATTGACTACTTCGATCATATTCCCGAATAATTAGGATTAGTACCATAAGAATATTAATAGCGTTAGCTTCTATATATAAACTTGTTATACACCAAATGGATGTTAAAATCGCTTTTCTAAATGGTGATTTAGAAGATGTTTTACATGCAACAACTTGAAGTGTTCATTTTGAAAGGCCAAGAAAATAAAGTTTGTAAGCTTGTGAGATCTTTATACGGCCTAAAACAAGCACCTAAACAGTGGCATGAAAAGTTTGATCAAAACGTGTTATTACACGATTATAGAATAAACGAATCTGACAAGTGTGTTTCAAAATTTAAACAAGGAAGAAGTGTTATAATTTGTTTATATGTAGATGACATGCTCATCTTTGGTATAAATGAAAATATAATATTTGAAACTAAGAAATTCTTTCTTCATGTTTTGATATAAAAGATATGGGAGAAGCTGGTGTTATTTTAGGAATTAAATAATTAGATCATCAGAGTCAATTGCATTGACACGGTCTCATTATACTGAGAAGGTATTGAAGAAATTTAAGTATGAAGATTGTAAAGGCGATACAAATTCACTCCCTATGATCCATTAATTAAATTAATAAAGAATGAAGGTAGATGTGTCTCAACTAGAATATTCTAGTGCAATTGACAGTTTGATGTATTTAATGCATTGTACCCGACCTGATATAGCTGTTGCAATAGGAGTATTGAGTATATTTACTCATAATCCTGATCAAGTTCATTGAGATGTAGTTTCAAGATTATTGAAATATCTTAAAGGCACAATGAACTATGCTTTAACTATAAAAGTTTTCATGCTGTATTAGAAGAATATACAGATGCTAATTGGATTATGATTCTAATGAAACTAGTGGGCGGTTCTTCACTCTAAGTGGTGGGGCAGTTTCAAAGGGTTTTAACAAATAAACTTTGGTTTCACCTTCAACTATGAAATCTGAATTCATAGAAGAACAATTTTTTGAATTAATCTTATTTTTTAAAATAATTATAAAAATAAACCTACCCCTAAAATAACTCCAAAAATCGATCTCTTACACGCCACATTGGCGCCACATCGGCCAACATTCGACTCGGGGCTGGCAGAGGTGTTCTCACAAAAGTGCAGCCTTGCCAATGCCGCACTTTGAAAAGCATTATTTTTTAAGTACGGCCTTGGCAAAGCCACACTTTTAAAATTTTTCAAAGTGCGCCATTGGCAAGACGGCACTTTTAAAATCAATGTTTTTCAAAACCAATTTAAAAAAAAGGTTTTGAACAACAGCACAACATGCCATGCTGGCGCCCCCAGTCAATTGTTTGCCAACGTGGCGTCAATGTGCCGTGTCAGGGGTCGATTTTTGGAATTATTTTGTAGAGGGGTCGGTTTTTATAAATATTTTTAAAAATAGAATTTTAAAAAAATTGTCCTTCATAGAAACGACAATAGTAAACGAAGCAAAATGACTTAGAGATTTATTATTAGAGATACGTCTATGATCTAAGCCAATGTTTGCAATTTCAATTCTATATGATAATGAAGATGCATTATCACGAGCCTACAATAAAGTTTATAAATAGAAAGTCAAGTCATATCAATATAAGCCATAGCCATGTAAAAGAACAAATCAATAAAGGAGTTGTTACTGTTAGCTATGTAAAGTTAAAGGAAAACTTGGCAGATCCCTTTTCAGAAGGCCTAGACGGGGATGTGATAGCAAGGACTTCCAGGAAGACAGATTTAAAGCCTATTAAATGAGGTAGCCTATATGTGGAAATATACAGTCCCTAGAGTAGCATCTTGTCCCTTGGTTCAAAGAAAAAACACTTATAAAGATGATTATCTTTATTATCCATCTCAAGATAGTACATGCTTGTATGAAGAACAGAGAGAGGTTGAGAAATATTCTCTTAATGAATTCAATTTCTTAGGAAGATGCAGGTCATACAAGTGCGTCTATTGAATTCACATGTATAAGTGCATGCCACTTCTGCGAGACTAAATGTTTTATCTCAAAAGTATCTATGATACCCGAAATAGATGCACAAGACCATAAATATACAATTTTACTTTGGAAATATATACTAGGTAGTCTATATGTTTACCATATCCAGTTTGTTATATATTGTCTTTAGTTCAAGGCTACAACTACTTTGTACACATGACAAACTTTGATGTTTGCTATGTAAAGTTTCAAGGTTTAATCTTTCTTTAGTTAAGTATAGATCATCAAAGACACAGAAAGATCTTTTCAAGAGGACGAAAGTAATTTCGAAGATAAGGCAGGATTGTTGGAATTTTCTAAATTATTAAGCTTAACTGAAATTAGTTCATGTGTCCTATTTTCTATATTAGGAAAGTTAGTCCCACATGGAAAAGAGTAATAAAAGAAATTTGTATATATAGTAATATCATTACAACTTTATCGTTTGGGTTACAAGATGGCATGGGCTTACGATGCGGTGCATCGCACCGCATCGCGCACGGCATGGGCGCATAGGCGCATTTTGGCACATTATTAGGCACACTTAGCACTTTGCACGCTTGCATCATTGCAAATTGCAATATAGTGCTACATTTTGCTACCCTATATTTTCTTTTTGTTTTTGGAAAATATTTAAATTTAAACAAATTAAAATTTGACTGAATATTACTGCTGGAAATAACTTTTGAATTTAAAAGAATATGACTGTTGGAATTCCAATAGTCATAACTATTCATATTAGCGACTGTCTAAAACTGAAAGGGTTTTCAAATGTTATAAATAGCATCCCATTCTTCCAAACAATACACAACAAATTTCAAAGTCCTCTCCTCTGTATTGGGTGTGGTTTCCGATTTAAACTTGGACTGAAACCAATGCTTTTCAACACATAAATTTTTGGTTCTAAATTATCTTCAGTGGCAGATTTGCTGGTACTCTTTGCAGTATAAGGAGCAAATATTGTTTTAAGGAAAGAGAAAATCTGAATTCCTTGATTTAGGTGTTACCACTACTCTTCCCTATCAATTGTCCCCATTTACCTAACCCTAATATAAAACAATTCAGTTCTCCAAAATCTAGACACAAGGACACGACTAGGAGGGAAAGCCGATAAATCCAAGTTTTTCTTCTTATAAAGCATTTTGGATGAGAGGCTGCACGCATTGTGTCTAGGAAGGCATGTACAGGTTAAGGATATGTTAAGGATATCTTTGAGGTACTTACACCCCTTGTAAACACTAGATATAAATATACAATGCAATTAAGACGCATGCATTTAAGAGCAAGCTATCAGATAAAAGCTCTCTGGTGTGTGCACTAACTGAAAACATCTACTCCATCTGTTCCTGATTATATTTTTATTCACAAAAACCTAACTTTCTTTGCATACATCACATACCCAAAAAACCATAGGCCAAGCTCAATGATAGAGGTAACAATTGGGTCTTGTCCTAGATATGAGTCCACAGAAAAGCAGTCATGTTCCAACACGGGCATAGTGTGTTGGATGCTGCAGTTCTCCAAAATCTAGACACAAGGACACCACTATACATTTATCTTTTGTGGATACGTCATACATATAATTGACAAATAAATATACACATATTGTGTTTATATGGTGAAAACATCCAGCATAAACTATAACCAACAAGTCTAGAGTCAGTTTTTGATAAGAAGTCTCCAGCTATCATAGTCTCCAAGAAGCTGAGGATAAACATAGCACAGGCATAAATTACAAACCTTATCCCATCTAGCTCTTATGGATTCTATTTCACCATTGGTCACCAATATTTCTGACAGCAAAGGTAATAAGCCCTATAGCCTTCCCTTTTTTGGGGGAGGAAGTTCCTTCTATTTTGCTAATCCTGAAGCATCGATCAGTGACCTCTCCTGTCACAGTAAATCCCCCCAATCTTCCTTGCTTCCAACAAGTTCCAAATTGGCACCAATATAAATTCAAATTTTTTAAAGAAATCTTTCTTTCTGCAAAAATCAAATTCTCCTGTTTTTTCTTCTTTCCCCCCCCTCTCCTGAAGGTAAACATGCGTTATCGAACATGATTGATAAGGCCGTTATGGTAGAACCCAGTCTAAGAGTTAATCCCTGCGAATAAAATTTATCCAATATACATGTTTGAAAAGGATTACTCGATTGTATGATACTAATCCCATCTATCTATAAATGTTCCCAGGCAAAACAATGAACCAGTTAAATCCAAGTCATTTGAAAGCCAAGTATCAGAAGGAGTATTACAAGTAAGTTCATACAATTTATAGGATCGTATAACAAACTTAAGTGTTACTTATCAGAGCTTTATGACGAATAATTTTAAAAACATACCACATACTTCTCTATAGAAGAAAGGTCACGAGTGCTACAGTTAATAAAAACATATAATGATGGTGGCTCATCTGATTTCCAACGATCTGCAGTCATGAGTTACAAAAGCGTGAGACAAAGTAATGTTTAAAAAAACACAAATATTCCATGGAAATATAAGCTATAGCTGCCTTGAGTTTAATCTAATACAAATAAATTTTCCTAGCTGGATATGGCAAGGAAGATGTACACATCTTGAGTAGATATCAATATAACTATCTATACATAATAGGTTGCAGTAAGCCAGTAATATACATTTGCTGTCAATATTGGATTTAAGTATGAAAATAATAGTAAATAATTTGTGTATTAGATGGTATAAAATGTTCCGAGACAGTTATTTTCATCCATTCATGTTATGCGATACCCAAAAAAGAAAGCGGGGCAATACATGTTTTATTCTCTCCAAATCACAATTATGAGAAGTTTAGAGATGGACAATGAAAACTTTCCTTCTAGTAAGAATCTTCAAAATAAAATGGAAAGGGCAAGAATTCTACTAATTACTAATATCCAGTGCTGGACTTCTTTTCTTTTATTTTCTATGACAAGATGCTAGAACGATTTATTATGATCTATCTGAATTTGTAAGTTTTGCATTTTCTTATCATGTCATATCATTGTTCCACCAGACCCTCTTCATGAAGTTCATTAGACAAATTAGACAAGTGAAGAAATTTGGAAGTTAAAATTTAAAATTTGTTGGCTATCACATGGACTTCTCTTGGACATGTCACATGACTTGGAGAACGACAGAGAACTTTTGTTTTTGGGAGAAAATTAAAGGATCTTGAAAGGCATAGAGATCCGAACGTAGCTCAAGGTCGCAACATAGTTTACGGACTCTCTCAATCCTAGTTCAAAATGACTCGCCAATGAGACGAGCCTCACCCAACCCTTACAAGTGAGGACTCAATTCACTCTCTCCATGAGAGCAAAGGTTAGTGAATATAATTGTAATCAGCTCAAGAACTACCCTTCAAATTTCAATTTCCTTCATTCTTCTCTAAACAAAACTAGTGTTTGGTGTCTCATGGGATTGTCTCTTTTCCTTTCTTTATAGAAAAACTAGCAATTGGACATGGCTTTTGAATTCCACTAGCCGTTGCTTGGTCCAAAACCATTGCATCATTGTTCCCCTCTCTGAAAGAGCTTGACCTTGAGCTCCCTTATTCTTTTTTTAAAAAACTAGCCATTGGAGTGACATGGACTCTTAATTCTTTTTACTTTTCCAAGAAAAACTAATGGTTGGGTATGAAATTTGAAACCGTAACCACTGCATCAATATATATATATATATATATATATATATATATATATATATATATAGATAGATAGAGAGAGAGAGAGAGAGATGTACCTTAGATGCCATCAGATTGCGCATCAAAACTTCAATTTCTTATCATTTTTTTATGACCCGACAATCTTCATGTTTTAAGACATATATATATAAAAAATCACGTGGTTTGGAGTTCATTTATTCATGTATCAAATGTTTGAAAATTATGAATTTTCAATAATAGAACAAATGAAACCATTAGATCAATGATTAAACGAACTCCAATTCACGTGATTTTTTATATGTTTACGTCGTAGGATATGAGGATTATGATGTGCGGTCGGATCGTGAAAAAATGATAAGGAGATTGAATTTTGATATGTCATCTGAGGTGCATAGGAACTTTGCAGTGGAAATGTGAAATATCCTATGGACGATCCGCCTCGTTCACATTGATTTACACACTTAAATAGGCTAAAAGTGCGAGATCAATATATATATATATATATATATATATATATATATATATATATATATATGTATGTATGTATGTATGTATGTATGTATGTATGTATGTATGTATGTATGTATGTGTGTGTGTGTGTATCTGTGTGTGTGTGTGTGTCTACACACACACACACACATATAAGGGTTGGTTTCTTGCTTTTTGTTGATGACATGCTCAACTTTTGTAAGACAAACAAGTCCTCTTTCAAGGAGATCAAGCTTTCTTTAGTAAAGGGTGCAAAGGCAAAGATGAACTAGCTGCTATTGCTGATATCCCTATAGGCCATTTGCCAATCAAATACTTGGGACTACCCCTTAGTCACAATTACTTGAAAGCAAAAGATCTCGGGGTCTAGTGGACAGGTTTAGAAGAAGGTTGGCTATCTAAACTCTTGTCATTCCCAGGGAGAGTGGAACTCATCAAATTAGTATAGCTTAACACCATTTCATACTGGACTCAGTCCTTTAAAGTTCCCCTCTCAAAGTGTAGAGAATTAGAAAGGGTTGCTTCTAATTTTCTCTGGAACAATAAAATGCATGATAGGAGTTGGGCTGCTATTTGCCAATCTAAAATTGAAGAACTTGTCTCAGAAGAATTCACGACATTAGCAAGGCAGCTGGAATTAAACTCGTTTAGAGATTATTAACTTCAGGTTCATTATGATCAGAATGGATGACAAAGCATTATGTTAGTTGCCTGAAAATTTGCTGCTATTATTTGTCTGCGATCTCCTCCTACTTTCTCTGCCCATTGGAAAGTAGCTCACTTTATTCAGGATGGCAGATGGCATATTAGTGAACCGGCTATTCTTGGAGTTTGGAATTTGATTACTCAAATCCAAATCTCAGCTGGAGATGATTCTTGTCAATGGAAAGGTATTGATTCTGGTGTATGCACTTTTCATTCAGCTTGGGAGTTAATCAGAAGTTCTGCCCCTAAATTTGAGCTTTACTCTGTTGTGTGGCTGCCTAATATTTTCCCTAAGATGTCCGCTTGCTTGCTTAGATACATCCATGATAAACTTCTCACAAGAGATATTCTCCATGGTCTAAACATTGCACAAGATGTCTCTTGTGTATTATCTCTACTGGTCAGGAGTCTGGAGACCATCTCTTCTTCAACTGTGAATTCACATCTTACATATGGTCTGTGTGTAAATTCAAGTTGGCTTATGATCCTACCTCAATTGGTTCTATTATTGAAGAAAGCAAGTTGATTCAAGTTTAGTTTCCAGGGAACAAAAGCTGTTGTCCTAGCCTATGATGCACGGACACACATTAGCAGGCCCTGTGTCCTTGTCGGATACGGACACGTGCCAGACACGTGTCAGACATGACCCAGCCGTGTCCAGGTTTAACTCTGCAAAAAGACCGGATTGGACACAGACCGGACACCGTTCAGGTCTGATCCAAGCTGGTTCAGTCAAAAAAAAAGCGATGGGTCACGTGTTTTGGATAACCCATGCATGACCCATGCCCCACTTTCTCTTTCCTTTCTCTTCCTGATCCCCTCTTTCTCGCTGCCGCTTGGTTCTCTATTTCTTGACCTCTCTTAAATAAAAAAAGATCGGTGACGACGAGGACAACAGACGAGGGACGGCGGCCACTTGCGAGGTGACGAGGACGAGGACAACGACCTTTTGCGAGGATAACGAGGATGACGACGACTTGCGAGCTTGCTGGTTCTCTCTCTTCTCGTGACTGCTACTCAATTCTCTCAACAAAGACAACAATCCTTGAGGGATGTGTCTTCTTTCATTTCTCTGGTCATTATCTTCTCCTATTCTTCCTTGCAAGTTTAATTTTAAGACTTTTAAATTTGAGAATACTCTTTTATAATTGGATACATTCTCTCATTCACCGATCCTATTTATGACATGCTAAGGTTTGCCGTACCAATAAGCCATCTCTTCATTTAGTGTACGACATGTGGGATACGATGATTGAGAAAATAAAAAGTATTATTTATCGACATGAAAGAAAAATAGATGATAATATACTTTTTTTTATGATGTTGTGCATAAAATCTTGGTTGACCGGTGGAATAAGAGCAATAAACCACTCATTACTTGGTCGTTCATTGAACCAAAATAAAAATCTAGAATGAAAAATTATACACTTTATTAGTATAACTTTCTTATTTGCATTAATTCTTTGAGTCAATCTACCACATTTTTGTTTATGCCAATAGGTATTATAGTCCCGAGTGGATTTTGGAGAGTATAAATCAGGTGGCTCCTTATCAAGATGAGGAGATATCTAATGGAAGAGCTAAATGTTTGAAAATATATGTTTCCAACTCCGAGCAACGAAGGATAGTGAACACGGAGTTTGCTAAATTCTTAGCCGCTTTGGAGGCTTTTTTAGATCGTGACTCTCTACGTGATAGAGGATTTATGAATCCTAAACATAGGTTGGTTCTTTATGGGTCTTCTACTCCAATTTTACAAGTTCTGATTTTAAAGCTTCTTAGTCAACCATGTGACCTCGGAAAGAACTTAGAGTACATATTCTTTTATTCATTCTTCGAAGAGGAACCAAATGACCTCAGAAAGAATGGAAGACTTGATTTATGTGCATACAAATCTCCATCTTCTTTCTCGAAACAACCCACAATACAATGAAGGAGAAAAAAGGATGTGGGATCTTGGGGAGATGGATTCGAATCATTTGAGGGTCCCGACATTCTAAAGGTTGCCAATCTTTCTCTTAACAAACCGGATTTGAAAGCAGTGTTATTCGCGGATGGAGATGAGGATGAGGCCATTGGAGTTAACTTAAACTGAAAAAAGGCGTGGACATTTTTTGTGTGTCTTGGAAGGTTCAATGCCTATCTAGTTGTTTTATATCTTTAATATGTTTTATTAACATTGACTCTATGAGCTCTATTTGATTCTGGATGAATATGTATTTTGTATGGTTTAATGACTCTATGAGCTCTCTTTTGATTTTGGATGAATATGTACTAGTGCCCTGAACACTATTTTGGATGAATATTTACTAGTGACATTGGTCAATGATAATGGTTTTACTCTAACTAAATATCAATGTATGTTTTGTAGTCTATAATGTTGTAATTTTTGATTGCTTTTTAGTTGTTATAAATGAATCTGTTTGTGACAAATTTATAATGGTTTATGTGTTAGATTCTTAGTTGAAATTGTAGTTTTGTGTATAATTTTATTCATATGCATACATAATATAATAATAAAAAAATTTGTTCCACCATGTCACCATATCCTACCTTTTGGAAATTTGCCTTGTCTATGTCCGTGTCGTTTCCCATGTCTGAGACTGTGTTCGTGCATCATAGGACTCCAGCTAAGGTGGTTCTTAGAGCTACTCCTTGGCATAGCTGGAAAGAAACTCTAGAATCTTTCAGCTGCAAAGCCAACACAAAATCATGGTTTCAGGGAGCTATATGAGGATGTCTATGCTCTGATGCAAACTTGCCGCTAGAAAACAAGAGATAGAGCTAAGTATATTCTAGCTTTAAGTAATTGGGGTATTAATGTATCTGAATGAGAGCCATATATCTAGTCTAATTTTAAATTAGACTGATAGCAGTGAAGGGTGATGGCCAGGGTCCTCTCCCCTCTCTCTTATTAGTCTAATGTAGGCTTAACTAGATAGTGGTTTATATCATACTGTGTTTCTACTTATTAATAAAATTTATTTTACCTTGTAATATATATATAGAGAGAGAGAGAGAGATTTGTGTCATTCCGAAGGGATTCGAGGCTGAATCCTTCCTACTCAAATACAACCCTACGACACCTAAATACAAGATCCACTGTGTTGAAGTTAATCTATATTATATCAGGTAACTAAAATAAAAATCAAGTATTTTGAATACTTTTTGTCCATCCATCAAGTAGGCGCAAAATGGACGGCCAAAATAATGAGTTGGTTAGTTTAATGGTGTAGAATATTTGAAATCTAACAAAATTGGTCTGTACGAGTTTTTAAGTGCTTAGATCATGATGAAATAATCGGATCGAGAATTTGTATGTTTAAAGACGTAGACTAAGCAATATGCTATTTTCGGCTGTCCATTTTGCGCCTACTTGATGGATGGAAAAAAAAAGTATTTAAAATACATGTTTTTTATTTTTAGTTACTTGAAATAATGTAGATCAGCTTCAACGGAATGGATCTTACATTCGGATGTCGTAGGGTTGAATTTGAGTGGGAAGGATTCAGCCTCGAATCCTTCCAGAATGACACAAGTCTATCTCATATATATATATATATATATATATATATACACACACACACACACACACACACACACACACACACACACACACATATATATACATATATATATATATATATATATATATATATATATATAATATATATATATATATATGATAAGAGTTGTAGGAACTTTGCAGTGTAACCGTGGAATATCCTATGGATGATCCACTTTATTCACATTGATTTACATACTTAAAAATAGTCGCGAGATCAAATGATTTGGAAACTTCTTACTCGTGTATGTGTGACTTGAGAATGTGATTCCATTTGGCTCTTTTACTTGTACCATGCCTTGGAGACAAATGCAATCCTTATAATAAATTTATCATCTTCATCACTTCTCCTGGACTATTTGCTAGTCCAAGAGAACTTTGGAGGGTTGCTTCTTGGTTGCATACTCATAAACTCAAGCAAAATGGTGATTTTTTTTATACCTGTCAACCGGTCCATTTAGGTTTATGGCAAACCCTCTCTTTCTTATCTCCAGTTTCTTTGCCTAGGAATTGACACTTGGAGGTTTGATCTCTGGTTGACAACCTGCCCTAAACTTTTGTCAAATCTTTTGCAATTCCTTCTCAAGAGGGAGTTTGGTACATAGATGACCCATTTTGATAGGAGAAGGATTAGATGACGGTCGTGGTGATGAATACAACATAGAGTTTCCTAGGAACTATATTGCCAATTTATGTCAGAAAGTTTTCTAATAATCAAAACTACCTTTACAAATACAATTCAAAGGAAATATTTCTACCTAGAGATTGCCACATTATTCATGTACGTACAAATTTGGAAAAGAAATTTGATCAAGAAGCTCTCTTCGATTCATTGGATGTGTTAACGAGGTCTGACATATTATTGAGAATGGGAACCTTTAATTACCCGTCAATCTTTTTCTTTCATCCTGGAAACAGTGTCATTTCTAGTCAAACTAAAAGACTAATTTTCTTTCAGTAACTAATGAAACTATGAAGCCTTCTTAATGTGCAAGCATCCCTATATGGACACACACAACCATAATGTTGACTAATTTGGACAATAAAAAGTACAAGTATCGATGACCAGCATTTGATCTCTGCTAGATAAACTTAAGTTGTAGAGATAGTATTGTAATCATGAACATATCGTTATTTTGCACTTTCCATGTCCCTTGTATGTTAGTCTGCATATCTATTATATCAGAGTCCACCTTTATCTCCCCTTGTTACCATCCAAGACCACTTTCTATTCAATATTCATCAGTCATTACACAGTTATGTAACATCATAATATAATGTTTGGCAATTAATGGGATGTTTGGTTGAAGATGATGTATACTTAATCCCGGAATTCCTGGGACAAGAAAAAAGTCTATATTTTCATTCTCTCTCACCCATTAAGAAACACTCTTCATGTCTTGTCTATGAAATTTGTGCAGAATGAGTTATTACGGCTCAGGCTAATCCCATTATTCAACAATCAAAATAGTCCCATTTAAGTATTTATTACAAATACTTGATATGCAAAAAAGAGGACAAAGACAAGTTCAGATTCTGCTACAACACATATTGTTACTTGCATCATATAAGCTAACCTTCATTTTCATCTGCAAAGTCAAAATCCAAGGTGTTTCTTATGGATTTGAAGAAGCTTGTGACAGCCCCAGTGGGCACATCATCCAAGGAACCAAGGGTTACAACACCAATCTAAAATAGACAATACCACGTGTTACAAAAGTTCAAGGAAAATTTGTCACCTAAATTTAGGAGCACAGAAAAATCAATGCTAAGACATAAAAACCTACATAATAGTAATGATAAATGTTAAAACTCTTTTTAGCAAAGAAAAAGTGGGTTTGCATACGGTGTCAAGAGCTGTCTTGAACAACTCAGAAGCCCTGCGCTTTTCTGGCTGGTCTGGAAACACCTGTTCAACGAAAAACAATTGTGATTATGTTTTTAAATCACTTCAAAGAGCCACTGAGACTTGGCTCAGTGGTAAAATGATGGACTTGGGCTATGGGACACCCGAGCTTCAAGACCGGTTGCATTCTTTGCTCACAAAAAAAAGAAAGAAAGAAAGAAAAATTCAACGAACTAGCAGAAAAATAATGCCCCCCAAAATAAAATAATTATATCCAAATAGCAAACATTTCCTCCCCAGTTTTGGAGTCTTTCAATTTTTTTATTGAAAAAGATCTTAGTTCTCTGTCAACAAAAACAAGGCGTTGTCAGTTTGAGACTTGAGCTTGTTTCTTCTAAAACCATCTGTCATCAAGACTATGGTGCACCACCCTTCAACCAGCCTAAGGACTGCAGTAGATGATATGCTTTATCCTAAGAGGGAATAAAATTAATGAATTCATTCAAGGTTACAAGATGGATATGTTTGCAAGTTTGTTTACAACATAATAAAAGATATATCACTAGTTGACGTTCCCGCTATGAGATTCAAATGTTTATTGAAAAAGAGCTTAGTTCTCTGTCAACAAAAACAAGGCGTTGTCAGTTTGAGACTCGAGACTTGTTTCTTCTGAAGCCATCTGTCAACTAGACTACCACCCTTCAACCAGTTTAAGGACTGCAATAAATGATATAACTTATCCTAAGAGAGAATAAAATTAATGAATTCATTCAAGGCTACAAGATGGATAGCTTGTCAAGTTTGTTTTTAATATATTAAAAGGTACATCACTAGTTGACGTTCCCACTATGAGAAGTATACCGTGCACTTTATGCTAATAGAACTCAATAATATTTTTGTTAAAAGGAAAAAAATGCAGCTCAACAATTATTGGTTTTAATATTTGGGAAGCCATTAAATGCATACAAATAACCTTCTACAAGTTATTTAAGAGTTTGATATGTTTGAATTCAAACAAGCCACTTTCAGAATGTGGTAAAAAATTGATCTCACAAGTACAAAGCATAGGACAATAAGAAACAGAAAAGACCTTGGGGCTCTGTTTGTAGCCTAAACTCAGCTAGATCATATCATTAACCAGATATCGTCTGGAATATTGCATTACACATTTAAAAACTGTTAGAGACGACAAATAAATTGGTTAACACAAACCTGAACCAAAGTGAAAGCAAGAAAACATGTAGCAAAATTGACAGTAGACAACCAAAACTCATTCAGTTCCATGTTGCAAATGAGCAAATAGAAAATAAAATATTGAAACAACTAAAGAAAATCTAACTTACAATGCAGGGCCTGGTTCCTTTCATCTCATGAAGTTTTCTGGCAACAGCAAGGGCAAGCTGAATATTGGCATCAATGAACTCATCTGAAGACCCCTTCATGAGTTGACATGTATAGAAGATCATGAGTTAGGTGTCTGTTTTCTTACACCTTCTTAAAGATTTCCTTTATAGATTGTTACAGAAATTAAAAAAAAATATTCCTAAACAACAATAAACAATAACAAAGCCTTGTTCTGAACTTTGGGGGCTTGGTTGCATGGATTTCTTCCTCCATCCAGCTCTGTTTAAGGCCATCTCTTATGTCAAAAGAGCAATTACCACTACTATATTCTCAATTGTGTCCTTTTCTACTTCCTCAATCTTGGCTCACTTTGGTATACCCTTGTCCTATCATATCCATAAAGGTATAGACTATGCTAGTATCATCAGCCTCATTGGATGTCCATCGAACATTCCAAACCATCTCAAAATGACCAATTCGAACAATTCTCCCTCGTCTTCTTCTCAAATGATGCTCTTTCTAATTTCTTACGAATTCATTTCATTTCTCATCCTATCTTTTAACATATTTCCAGCTATCCAACCCACTAATCTCTTATCAGCTATGCTTAAATTTTTACCATGTTGTTTCAACAGTGCTCAACATCCTGAACCATACTGCAAGGCAAGTCCAAAGGTCTTACAAAAACTTCCATTTCTTTAAGGGTGTTATAACATTCTCATACTACTTAAAACTAAGGTTCAAAATCTCGGAATCAGTATCAATGTCGCATGAAGGTTTATGGTATCAGTATCGGCAATATCGGGGATATCACATTTCGTAGCTGTCATATCAACCCCTTAAAGAAATTCTTAAAAGTAATTAAAATTTATAAAATAATTGTTAAGACCATTAGCAATGTTTTGACATTTTCTTTTGAAGTTCTGGTCATATAAATATTATATAACAAAGTAGTGGTGCAAAGTAATATATATAAATAGGATATTGAAAAATACAATTCAACTTACATGAACAAATGGATAAGCTAAAAGATTGATATCACAAATTTAGGTATTGCTTGAATGAGAGGGTCTAAATGAATAGAAATTCATAATACAAATCAGGCATTTGTTATACTCCTTGTTTGAGTTTAAAATCCTCATGACAATAAATATATCCTAGTTAGTTAACTTTGTGTGTGTGAATAATTGGACTGTATGAAACTATGATCACACTTTTCTCTATGTACTTCATCTTAAAAGATCTAGCACCATAGCCATTTTTCTAGGTATATGCATTGGTTTGATGAAGGGTCTAAATGAACAGAAAATTCATAACACAAATTATAATAGACAATTGGCATGTCATGCTTGAGTTTATATCACCATGATGTAGGATATCTCCTCCTTAGTTAACTTTGTGCCTTAATACTTGGACCATTTGAAAAATGATCACATTTTCCTCATGTACCGCATCTTAAAGAATCCAAGTAGCACCTTAACCATTTCCTCTAAGTGAGCTACCACTGCGACTACTTTCTAGACATCAAGCCAGTTCGATAAACTGGTCTAGACTATTGAGAGCATTGACAGATGTTAAATTTTACCAAATATACTCTTTTTTTAGAATTATTTAAAATCTCTCTTTCAATGAATTGGGTGAATTGATAACATTGATCCAAATCTTCTTCCTTGGCGTATGTTGCAGTTCATCTAGTGTTTTGGGCTTCCATAATCTCTCTTTGTGACCTATTTGTATCCTCGCTCAGTAGCTTCTCCTTCCCTATTTCTTTCCTCATAAATAGTAGTCATGCTTCTATTTTGGCATCCTCTTGTACTGTGTCCCAATTGTTTGCATTTGCCATATCTCAGCTGCTTATATTTCATCTGTAAATTTATATTGAATAATTAAAAGACGTTGATAAAGGAAAACCCAGATTTATAATTAAATACGGTAGCGTAGGTAATTTGTATGATATCGATCATGTTCATAATATTAAAATCATTACAACAAAATAATAATAAGTTGACACAAGTTCATGTCACCTTGATACTGGCACCGTTACATGAATATTCTACTACACCAGATCACTATTATTTTATATACTAGTATCACCGGTACATGGACATTGTTATAGTCTATACTTGTATCATCTAAAACACTAGATACTCTAGTACACTAGACATTATGCTTCGTATATACACTGGACACTGTCATTCTATGTACTTGTATCACCGTTACACATATATTGTTACACTGAACGTCTATTATTTCATGTTCATGAACCCCTGATACATGGATACGTTATTACACTGGATACCATTACACGAATATTTTGTACACAGTTATATCATGTTCATACACCCCTGTTACATGGATCACTTGTATACATGTGTTGTTTGTTTCTGTATTCCTGTTGCATTAATCACTGCTCATGTTACATAGATTATTGCTACATAGATATTCATGAATTCCCGTTACATAATTGTTTCTCGTTACTGATATTGATACTCCTGTTACTGGACATAAGTGTTGTTGATATGCGATGTGTGAAACTAAGTGCCACATGGATCTAAGCCACAGGAGCCACCTCTAAAATCTCACATCTCTTGTTTCCCGTTTTCTATTATCTTATTTCATAATATTAATATAGCTCATGTCCAGTTACCGTGTGACTTGTATCATGCACTGTTATTGTCCCCGATATATTATGTACTTTAAATATATTAAATATAACATGGGGTTTGGGGAGACTTGACGGTTGAGTAGATCTTATCAGGTGAATGTATTGGATCCATTGTTAGTCCTACTGCATGGGATGGTAGTACTGGCTACCGATTGTATATAGCTCCATGAGCTCTTATTTCTCGTTTCATGCTCCCCTCTTAGCGGAGGACCCTGGTCTAAGCAGCCAGGGGATTGTTTAAGGTCGTGATCCCGGGTATGCACGGGATACACTCACCCGATTAAAGCTCCTTGACCATTGAATTTTCAATTAACATAAAAAATATTATAAACAATAGTGATGTTAGGAACACTTGTTATTTGGTCACTCTCTCGTTCGAATGATGGTACATGTATTCCATGTTCGGATGGGTTCATCTGGAGTGCGGGCTCCGGTATAAACTGTCAGTGGTATGCGACATTAGAAGAGATTGATTAAAATATCAGGCGATACTGATTGTTATTATTGTATAAATAACAAGACTTACCCGATACATGTATATTACTATTTAGTTGAACTTGTTACTATTCCTGATATTTTATCCACTATCATGTTACATGTATATCTTGTTACACTTCTTGATATTTGTTACACTTCATGTTGTGACACATTATTCATGTACATGTATGCTTTGCATTTTTATATATTCTGTTTCATGTATACCCTGTAGACACTGTTACTGTATAATCACATCACTGTAGTATGGTTATCCTACATTCTTCATATCTTCATGTCTATATTCATCACGATACCATTATACTGCTGTTATTATTAGATTAAATAAGAAATATAAATTAAGTAAAACTTGCTACATGATACTTATACATACTGATATAATAGGAACACTTAATACCGTATCATACTACACATATTGAGAATCATATATAAATAAAATAACTCTATTCACTATAATAACATAATCCCCCAAAGTGACTTACCTATTATTTTTAATGGCACAACCCAGACATATAAACCAATAGTAATGTTATTAAAATAGATACTATTGTGGTAATGACACTGTTATAACATGCTAGGTATTGACAATCTTAAAATATGACACTTGTATATTTTTTCTAATTGTTATTATCACATTGTATCACTGATATTTAAACATGTATTATATATTATTATCATGATTGCATTATTGTAATATATATATTATTATTTCATTTATTTTATCACTCACTAGGTCGCTTTCTGATGACCTTGAGTTTGCGTGCCCAGGTTGGAGATCCAAAATATCAGAGTACCAGATATTTCAGGGGATACATATAGGATAATCGCCTTCTTTCCTATCCATACGTATCGTTATCATTCAATCTTCATCTACTAATTTATTCCTGTTTTCATATATATTATGATCATTGACCCCTTTTGCAGGTATTCTTGTACTATTTAGTGTTGGAATCATTGTGTATTTGTACTTATTTCCTGTACTGAGCCTTAGCGTACGTACATGAGGGTATTTTTATCCTGCATATGTACGTCGCCATAGCGTCACTGATTTAGAGCTTAAAATTTTCATATTCCATCTTCAATTCACTATATCCCATAGTTCTTAAGAGATGAGGGGTAATATACACTAAAAGATCATCTACTTAATTAGATGTGCATGAGTAGTCAGGATGGCGGGGGTTAGCAGAGTGTGAGCCAGGGAGAATTAGTTGCATATCATTTTCTTTCTTTTAGAGTTTTGGAGGAAAACTAAAACTGAAACAAATTTTCTCTGGTATCGGTTGATATTAGTTTTGAAATTGGTCAATATCATCCTAGGTACGCAAAAACCCAATACAATATTAGCAACACATATCGGAATCGAATAATGTCTCAAACCTTGCTCAAAACCTATGAAGCACGAACACGAATACGGGGATACGGAGATACGGCAAATTTTTGAAAAGTAGGACATGGGTACGACTAGGACACGACTATATAATATTATATATATAGTGTAATTGTGTAACTAGTATTTATATTGTCAAATTGGGGGTGTAGCTCAATGGTAGAACACTCACTTCATGCGAGGGGCACGGGGTTCGATTCTCTGCATCTCTACTCTTTCTCCTTGTTGTATGTGATAGTCATTAAAAAGGTTGGATAGACAAAGTATATTCTTTTAAGTAATTTTTTACCTCTATAGTTCATCCACAACCACAATTACATACATCAAATATCTATTAATAATACTTCATAACTAGTTATAACCATCAAAACACACATATCTTTTCATTACACACTAAATATTGTCTAAGAAATGAAACATAAACAATAATAAGAGTCACTTCATAGTTACATGTACTACCCCAAATATTACATCTATTTGCAAAATGAGTCAGTATATCGCAATAACCCCTCATTTCAATACCCAAAATATCACATCTCTCTGCAAAGAGTCACAAAATATCACAACAAATCCCTCATTTCACCCAACATTCTAATCTCATCCGGGAATTCTCCATCACCACCATCATCAACAACTTCATCAACAAAAACCATAACATCTAATTCGGATCATCAAGATAAAGCTCCGCAATCTCAAGAACTCCCGTCTTATCAAGAGAGTCATGTGCATCTCCTGAAATATTCCACATTGCCGAAGGTCCTTGCAAATATTTTGGTCTCTTCCTAGACAAGAGACGAAGGTTGCATGCACAAAAATAAGATCATCGGTACGGTGTTGCCTAAGCTTGTTCCTCATATTGTGAATGAAGGAATATGTGCTCCAATTTCTCTCAACATGAGAAGGAGCAAGGTTGCCCAAGGTTTTTAGAGCCAAAATTTGAAGTTTAGGAGTAGAAGATCCATGTACCATTAGGCTTCATTTCATACCAATTCCCGAAAGAGTCATGATCTCCAAATTCTTCAAGGGGAGCCGAAAACTTAGCAAACTCGGTATTCACTATTATTCTATCCACCACATTTGGAAAATATCATTTTAAGCACTTGTTTTTTTCTTCCGAAATCTCTGAATCTTTATGTGGTGGAACACGATTTGCACCTTCTTCAAGCCATTGTGGATAATAATACCTTAAAAAGAAGTGAACAATGACATTAAAAGCAAAAACTTACTTCAAGAAATGAAAAGCTTCAATAAAAGTTTATGTTAAATACAATTATATAGGATGAGTGAATGTGCTAAATAATGAAGTGGCGTGTTACTCTTATTCCATCTGTCCACTAAAATGTTGTGAACCATAGTGTAAAAAGGTGAAATCTCACTTTTCGGTCTCCCTTCATGCTGGTATATGGTAGTCCACACTTTTTCAATTATCGAATCCCGCATGTCATAAATCAAGTGAAGTGAGGGCATATCGGTGTCGGCGATCCTTAGCATTCCATATATATAGGTTCTGAGAATGCTAAAATATACTTAACTTTATTCGATCAAATTTAATCCAATATATTCTCTCTTATAAATTTGGCCTTCTCCACATCATCCTCTTTATAAAAAGTTTCATTGTTCACTAATCACCATCTTTTAGAGAGCACTCTTCATTTGAGCAAATCTCTTGACCATCACAATGGTGGGGCAAATGAGTCTCAATAATGGAGAAAAACTTGAGCGGATTAAACTCATTAAGCATAATAAGCCTCATTGAGTGGTTCATGATTAAATTCTTGATAACTTGTGTGTCTCCCACAATATCCATAATCCAACTACAGTCTTCATAGGTCCCGTTATTTGCCTCTATATTTTTGGTGGCACAATTATTTTTAAGTGCGAGTGATTGTCATGATTTTATATCATTTTATTGCCACAATTTATCTATATTTTTATATAATTAATGCTACTCGGTTATATTTGATTTGATTTGCAGCGCACAGGAACATAGAGAAAGATGAAAAAGAGAAAGAGAAATCCAGTTACTTTCAACAGTGAAAGCACGCAATTTATAAAGACTGAGGGTTACTTTTCGAGCATGTTGTAATATTTTGACTATAATTTTGGTTATAGGATTTCGAAAAAAGTCACCTAGGTGTCTACGAAAAAAGCATTCAGAAAGCTACAACTTTAATGTTAAAGATTTTTGACCATTTGACTGCTCAAAACTAACAAAGAAAGTCTTCTTCTGATTCTGGACTGCCTGAAATGCAATTATTGAAAAAGGAAGAGGTTGAACATAATTTTTCTCTTTTTCCAAATTATTTATTCGGAATTATCTGAGCTGAGTGCCTTTTGTATGATATTTGTACTCTATTTTTAGATGATTAGTGATGGATTTATGTTTTGAGAGAGAGTGCATTGTGAAAAGACTGTGAAAGTATCATGTATTGATGGCTATAAAAGCCGACAAACCCTAGGTCATCTGGTGCCTTGTTTTGGTCGACTTTTCCCCTTTAATGCTTTTCTTCTTTTTGCATTGTTAATTGTGTGATCACTGTGACCTTGATATTTTGTTTTCATCCTCGTTCTTGTGTGAGCACTGCTCCTGCACGGGGTCCAAACGCACGCGCTGAGAGGCGGCAGCGGGCTGACATGCTTCTTGCCTTGGTCGGCGTGCACACACGGTAAGGGCCACAACAAGTAAGGGAATGTGAGTGGTATTTTTTCACGCGATTTCGCTTAGGACCTTGTGTTATCATCACGCTCATTGCCTCGATCAGCAGAGCCCACATTTGGGTCGGCAGCGCACACAACTCATTTTTAGGTAATTAACAGTGTAATTAATAGTTTAATTAATTAGTTTGTTTAGTTGTTAATATGCTTTAATTGATTTAGTTAATTAATTATTTCTGCATTAGTGTTTAATTTAATTATCTGATAATGCTTGATTTATTAGACATCATTGTTAGCCTGATCATAAGTAGGTAGATTTTCTTCTAATACTTAGAGAAGAAGAACCTAGGCTTGAATTTAATGTGATCAACGGTAGATCTCTTATCTAAGATTGTATACACACCAGTTGATCTACTACTTTTAAAAAATTAATTTCTAAAATTACTAGATATTTGACAAAATATGCGTTTCTAGTTAATGATCCATTCTTAAGATTTTACTGCTCTTTTTCACATTTAATTTAATTTATCAATTTTATTTATCTTTGATGGATCATGTCACGTGGTTAATAAATGTGTTTAAATTTAGTGTTCAGACTTAATTTGCCTGTTAGAAATAGAGATGTGATCGACAACAGACCGGTACAGAGACCAAAATTAACCGCTTGATGCTAGTTTAGGAGAGTCCATCTTAGGTGCTGACTTTTCTAGATTAATACTTAGTTTAACTTGTCCATCCAAACTCTCAAACTCTTTGACCAATTTGCTTAAAAGTGTCTAAATCGAAAGAACCACATGTCCATGTCGATCGACCCTCAAGTGCTAAATTGAACAACCGTGCACTTTTGGTTAATTAAAATAAAAGAGTGAGAATCTTCCCATTAAGTTTTTGGCGCCATTGTTGGGGACGATATGCTTTCTTTAGTTTTAACACTTTTACCAGATTGTTAAAAAAATTTAAATTTTTTCCCATGGCCTATCCAAACTCATTTGGTTACGATCCATATTATAGGTCATACCCTCCTTTCCATCCACCAACCTCACCTCCAAATTGTAATGAATACATCCATCCTACAAACTACTCAGTTTCTCCATACCATCAATGGGTTGTCAATATTGTCAAAATCCCAATCATCTTACTGAACATTGTCTTTCGATGTATTCGTTAGGAACATGTTAAAATCACACACATTTTAAGGACCCACGAACGAACCCTATCCAGCAGATTTCAATTCAGGGTGTTGGAGTTATTCTGATTCTGCATGGGACCATTCATATACAAATACTCAATCCAATTGGTCCTCCAGTGATTCATCACCCCACAATTTGAATCCAATACCAACCATGAGGACACACAACCAGCACTAGAGAAAACCTTTGAAGACTTCATGCAATTTTCCAAATGATTTACAATAACAATGCTCAACTCTTGGCCCGCCTAGATATGCGAGCAAGAGAGTTAGCTGGTGGGCAAGAGGAAGAGTCTTTTTCTACTCAACTTGTTCCTAAGCCAATGTTGATTCAACCCACTTCGATTCAAGAGCACATTCATTTCTATCAAGTTAACAAACTCCAAACTGTGAGATCTGAAGAGCAAATCTATGATCATACTGACATATCTACTTATTCTTTTTGAGACACCATTTCAACACTTTTCAACATCAAATTTAGGAGTTCTGCGTTAGTACGCACATTCAGCAGTTTTCAGCATTGCAGAAAAGAAAACGGCCTCACTGATCATCATTAAAAGCCCTAAATATCAGTGGTTGTTTTTGTCTTTGTCAACATTTTTCTCAACCAGTGGTGCAGTGGTATCACATGAAGTTTCTTAAAAAGAATCAATTTCAGCACTTTTCAACGTCAAATTTAGGAGTTCTGCATTATGCACATTCTGTGATTTTCACCATTGCAATAGGTTTTAGCATTTGCAGTGACTGTTTTCAGTATTATGGCAATTCTAACACTTCTTTTCAGCCACGTCTCATCTTTTACTAGGAAAAAAACCCATTTTACTTTCGCCAATCAAAAGTTGATTATTCCTAAATTTATTCATTCAACCAAAACCCCTTTCACTGTTATATTGGTTTTGTTGATGACATCATTGTTACAGGAAATACTGATGCTCTGCTCTTACGTCCTTTTGGCACCAGAAGTTTCATATTAAAGATTTGGACCACTCAAAATACTTTCTAGGTATCGAGGTTGCTCATACTTGAAGGGTGTTTGTATTTCCCATTACAAGTATGCACTTGAAATATTTGATGGTATGGGTCTTCTTGGTTCTCGTCCTATTGATTCTCTAATGAAGCAAAAGTTGAAGCTTACAATCGATGATGCTGAGCCTCTTCATGAGCCCACTATTTACTGCTGTCTAGTGTGACAACTCATCTGTCTTACAATTACTCGGCCAGATATTACCTATTCTGTGCATATTTTGAGTCAACGCACACACAAGCCTCAACATCCTCATCTTGATGCTATTAAGAGAGTTTCTTTGTTACTTGAAACACTCAACGGAACAGGGGATTCTCTTATCTTCAACCAGTAACCTCCGACTCAAGGCGTTTCGTGATTCTAATTGGCCTAGTTGCCCAATGATTCATCGATCTACCATGGTTACACCTTGCTTGATCACTCACTTTTATCATGGGAAACAAAGAAACAAGCTGAAGTATCTTGCTCCTCGGCAGAAGCTGAATAGCGTGCTATGGCATCGGCTGCTTGTGAAATCTCCTGGATAATTTATCTTTTAAGAGACTTGGGAGTTAGCCATTCATATCCAGCTATTTTACTTTGTGATAACCAAACTGCCTTGCATAGTGCTTTAAATCCAATTTTCCATGAACAAACTAAACACATCGAGCTTGATTGCCACTTTTTCATAGAAACACTTCGCTCTACATTATTATGTACCAAATACCTTCTGACAACACATTGCTGAAATTTTAGCCATTAGGGAAATATTAGTTTCAATGTCTTTCTTCCAAGTTTGGTGTTCTTAATGTATACACTCCAACTTGAGAGGGAATGCTAAAAACTGAGTCAAGAACTCTAGGCTAAGAGACTCAAACTTTGCAAGCCAAAAATTGTATGAGATTGGACATTTATAAGCTACTCATAGCACACTCTATGGTAACCTATAACACACTCTACACCTCATCCTATAGCAAAAGACTAGCCCATCCTAAACACGAACCTATGGCAGTAATTGTCCCTCAAACTTGTATACAAGTGATACTTCAGAATGAAGAAGACACATCATTGTTATCCTCCATTATCTCTCTATAATTTTTCAAATATTAGAAGCTGAGTACCTGTGTTATCAGAATAAGAAAGAATGGATTCCTAGAATTCATGATTGAGTCAGTTCACGGTTGTGTCAGTTGTAACAATAACAACCGGTATACGAGATCTTGTGTTGCTAATTGTGGCTACAAGATCTTCAATATAACTCATTCTTGGTTAAAGACTCAAAGAGTAAGTATCAAGGATGATAATATTTCTATATAACTTAATGGAATGACTAAAAGTGGAATGCTCTGATACCATACGAAAAATTATAAAGAGCAGATGGTGGAGGAAAATAATATGTCTTCTTCATGCTGAAGTACACTTTGTTAGGATTTTGCCTTGTTTTTCAAGAGGAGATGATGGTTCAAGAAAATCCAATTGAGTTGGAGAAGACGATGGCTTGAAGTAGAAAAAATAAATCAAAGTGAAGCAGTTTTCTTTTTAGGCGATTGTGAGTTTCCTTTTCAGGAGTATGAATAAGATTCAATTCCTATTCAATAAAGATTTGTTTCTAAAGATTAAAAAGTCTAGAATCCTTTTAGATTAAGGAAATCAACTCCTAATAGAATGATCAAGATTCTTCAAGCATCTGAGGGCTAAGATCATCTCATAGTCTAAATAGAAGTTGTATTATAAAATCTTATAAATAAAGATTATAACCTAGCATTGTAAATTGGAGCAAAGGAGCAAAAGAAAGTTGTAATGAACAACAACTTAAGGCCCTAAAAAGTCAAGAAGGCCCTAAAAAGCCAAGAAAGAGAGGAGCAAAGTGAAGGTGCATAGAGAAAAGGTATACTCTTGTAATCTAAGCATAAATTCAAGGGGAAGGTGAATACTCTTGTGTCATCAAGAGGAAGGTTAGATCTCTTTGTATCAAGTTTATTAATAAATCTCTCTCAAGTTCTCTTCCCATGAACGTAAGCCAAGTTTGGGCCGAACGATGTTAAATTGTGTGTTCTTCTTTTTGTATCTTTTAATATTCATCTTGTGTGCTTGAGGTAATCGATCTCATGGCGTGCTTGAGTCGTCGGTGGGGATCTCGTATCTCCCAACTATTAGTGTCATAATAAGTATGGTATTCCGGCTTATGCACGCAACAACTGGTATCAGAGAATATCAATTTCGTTTTCAACAAATAGTATCAGAGCTGATGGTGTTTGTTCAAAACTCGAGTGCTCTAGATGAAGAAGATGTCAAGTTGATGGAGTTTGGCGGAGACATCAAGATGAAAAAGACAACAAGAAAGTTCAGATTTGTTGTAAGGTAAAGATCGATGACTTTTGGAGTATATTGATCAAGGTGGAGTCGTCAAGGCTCAATGATGTTCAGATCTGAACACGGTATACGCAGAGCGATGATCAGATCATCGCTAATGGCATACAGCAAGACGAGCTCAACGAGCTCACGGAGGCATCATACAAGGCATCCCATGGAGGCTCACTATTGCAGCAAGTCAAAAGAAAAACAGCAGAGGGTGATGAAGACGATCAACGGACGAGATTGATCGGAAGGTAGATCATGCAATCGTAGTTGGATTCAGACGATCAAGGTGTTGAACCCTATGTTTTCCAATATTCTGGATGCAATGGTGGGTGCAGATTGAGAAGATTCCAATGTCTGATGCAGGTTTTGTACAGATCGGTTAAAGAAATCGACGGAGATCACTGTCAAAGTTATGACGGACTAGCTGTGACATGGTGAGATTATTGCAGGCACTGGTGTATCTATCAGATTTGAAGATCATCAATAGCAGGTTAATAGATCTGACAAATATCAATATAGTGGTGGATGGCAGCCTTGATTGATGGAAGAAAGACCATGGCAGTGTGCAGCGGGAAGACCCGGTAAGACTATGGCAGTTATGTGAAGACGGTAAGTCTCAAGGTTAAAATATCGATGGAAGGTGGATCTTCACCAAGTGATAATTGGAAGACAATGGCACGACAAGTCCTTAACAATATTCATGTAAAGTTGATAAGACCATGATAGAATTAGAGGCGAATTGCCTCAAGACCGCAGGGCCCCATGGCCGAGAAGGCGTCACAAAGCGGAATTTGCTAGTAGCGGCGGTGATACAATGCAAGCTAAGAGAAAGAAACTAGGTCAAGGAGTTTCAATGAAAAGCTTGAAGGGAGCTTACTTCGAAGTGGAGCTTTAAGGAAAATTGCAACAGATAAGTGTTGCACGACGACTAAATAAAAGGTGCATTCGGGTAAAACCCGAGATGATCCAAGGCATGACGGTGAATCCGCCAAAGGCCCCGGGGAGAGGGGACAAGGTTAAAGACTTCACGACATGGTTACAACCAAGAAAAAATTAAGATAGTAATCCAAAATCTCAAGTTGTTTTGTTAAAGGCTTAAAAAGCAAGTCAAGGTGGAGATTGTTAGAATTTTGCCTTGTTTTTTAAAAGAAGATGATGGTCCAAGAAAATCCAATTAAGTTAGAGAAGACGATGGCTTGAAGCAAAAGAAGCAAATCAAGGTGAAGCGGTTTTTTTTTCACGCGATTGCGAGTTTCTTTTTCAAGAAGAGTATGAATAAGATTCAATTCCTATTCAATGAAGATTTATTTTTAAAGAGTAAAAGGTCTAGAATCTTTCTAGATCAAGGAGATCAACTCCTAATATGATTGATCAAGATTCTTCAAGTATCCAATGGTCAAAATCATCTCATAATTCAAATAAAAGTTGTATTGTAAAGTCCTATAAATAAAGGTTGTAACTCAGCTTGTAAATTGGAGCAGAGAAGCAGACAAGCAGAAGAAAGTTGTGGTGAACAATAATGTAAGGCCCTAAAAAGCCAAAAAGACCCTAAAAAGTAAAGAAAGAGAGGAGCAAAGTGAAGGTACATAGAGAGAAGGCATACTCTTATAATCTAGGCATAGATTCAAGGGGAAGGTGAATACTCTTGTGTCATCAAGATGAAGGTTAGATCTATTTGTATCAAGTTTATTAATAAATCTCTCTCAAGTTCTCTCCCCGTGGACGTAGGCCAAGTTTGGGCCGAACCACATTAAATTGTGTGTTTTTCATGTATCTTTTAATATTCATCTTGTGTACTTGAGGTAATCGATCGCATGGCGTGCTTGAGGTCGTTGGTGGGGATCTCGTATCTCCCAACTATTGGTATCATAGTAAGTATAGTATCCCGAGTTATACACGTAACAATTGGTATCAGAGCATATCAATTTCAACACACTTAATATTCAAGTTTGAGGGGACAATGGTTGCCATAGGTTGTGTTGTAGGACGGGCTAGAGTCTGCTATAGGATGGCGTAAAGTGTGTTATAGGGCTACCATAGAGTGTGCTATCGATAGCTCATAAATGTCCAATATCACACAACTGTTGGCGTACAAACTTTGACTCTCTTAATCTACAATTCTCGACTCAGTTTCTAATATTCATGGATTCATGCTGTGAGTATGGCATTAAGTGCTAAGAACAAAACTGAGTTTATCGATGACACTATTATTGAACCATATTCAAGTTCTACAGGTCATGTTCTATGGATCCAGTGCAACAACATGGTGTCATCATGGCTTTTTAATGCCATTGCACCAGATTTGGCGGTAAGTGTTCTTTATACAAACTCTGCCCATGAAATAAAATCAGATTTGCAACAATTCGTTCCAAGTTGGGTGTTGTTAATATACACGCTCCAACTTGAGGGAGAGTATTAGAAACTAAGTCAAGAATTGTAGACAAAAAGAGTCCAACTTTGTGGGCTAACAGTTGTATGACATTGGACATTTATTAGCTTCTTATAGCACACTCTATTGTAGTCTATAGCACACTCTACACCCCATGCCATAGAGAACTCTAGCTCATCCTACAACACAATGGTAGTCATTGTCCCCTCAAACTTGTATGGAAGTGAAACTTCAAATGAAGAAGACACACTGTTGTTTTCCTCCATTATCTCCTCTCTATAATTTTTCAAAGTTCTCACTCAGTAGAAATGTTTAAAGTCAAAGGTGAACTAATTAGGGAGAGTTTGTATAAACTATCAATGGTTCTACAATGGTCATAGAGAACCTTTGTGGATTGAACAAGACTCTTTGATTCTAATTTATGAATAGCTTAGGTGCACTAGCGTGTAGAAATCCGGACTTTCATGTTCATGGTTTGGTTTGCAAAGTTAGAAGGCACTACATCTATTGACTTTGGACCAAATTAGCTTTATTGAAGAGTATTTGCAGCATATTTTTTTGAGTAAAGACTCTACATCAGAATTGTTCCATTCGAGGATAAATATAATTATCTAACCTTCACCAAAACAACTTCAAGGATTTGATATGATGAGAGATTTTAAGATGGTATAGAGCAATCAATCGAAGAAAAGTTCTAACCCGGGTGCGCATTTTAAGCGGATTAGTTAAAAAAAGTGCCAAAAAGCAAAACCGAGGTCTTGGCCCTAAAAATGGGCCCTAAACCTGTGGGAATAGAGGAATGTTAGAGTATAAATATAATCCCTCAACCCTCTCCAGTGACATTTCAACACGGTTTTAAAAGGTAAATATAGTTCCCTCAACTCTTAACACAACTGCCTAGGTTTGGTTCTCACTAAAGCAGATTTGGTCCACATTTTAAGCAGATTGATTGAAGAAGCAGATTTAGTTGGTGCACATTTAAAGCAGATTGATTGAAAAGAAAATATTGTAGAGTATAGCCCAGGTTTTTAGCACACAAAAGGGTGTTCAACATTCAGGGAGTGTTAAAGGATAAATAAAATTCTATGAACCCTCACCACAACTTCACAGTTTCTGTTCAGTGCCTAGGACCTCACCCAAGATGCATGAGCTCTGTACTTTTAGATATTCAATTATCAAAAGGATAAACTTCATTTCTTAATCAAAGACACTCCAAATAATCTGAAAACAATAAAGATCAAAGAAAAAACATAATCCAACTCACAACAAGTGTAAATACCTTGTAAGATGAAATGCTGCTCGGTAAGGGCCTGGTTACATTTTTCACCATAGAATAATCCCAAAAAGGAGTAAACAAGGTATTAGAGAAGGAAATATTAAACTTTACAAAACAAAGAAATGCTTAAAAAAATAAAGGGTAAACTTGTATAGAATAAAGGGCAATGAGCAGATAATGAACCACCATGATTTGCAAACTAAACTTATGTGACAGGATAAGAACCAATTCATAAAGGGGAAAAAATGACCAAATATATTCAGTTTTTAAAAAAGCAGTGCCAAGATCTTGATGAAACCCCATTCTTTTGTAGGTAAAAGTCAATCATAATTGCCTTACGGATGAAGTCCCACAAGACACATTTGATTCACAAAATATCGAGTCAATTATGATCATATATTTGTCCATGCAGTTACAGAACAGGCAATCTATGAAGCACAAACACTTGTATGGTGAAGCAATGTCATGTCCGATATCGTATCAGACATAACACTTTTTTATCATGTTATTGATTTATGTGTATTTTTAAATTTTTGTTTTGCATTGGTGTGTAATCTCGTGTCTTGCCAATGTAAAAGTTGTGTTCATGCTTCTTCGTACGCATGCAGCAATGTTTGGTACTATACTCAAGGAAGCAATTTTACTCACATTGGGGCCCAAGAAACTACAATTTCATGATAAATACTGTAATTAATACTTGTACTGCACGATGAAAAAAACATGAAAGAAAGAGAAATGTGATTACGCCTTTTCCTCTTTCACTTTCTTCTACAACCAAGCACAATTTTAATTTCATAAGATTACAACAGGGTAATTTAGCTGAAAATTAACTAATAATTACCCAAAAAAACAACTCGAAGGGAATCATTCAAAAGACCCAAATTAACTAATTAAAAAAAATTCAAAACCCAGATGCCATATTGAAATGGAGGTTTCAAGAATCGAGACAAAACAGAGGGATTCACTCACGGGAAGTCGATCTCGAGGCGGGTCTTCCCCTCGTCAAGGGCGCAGACCAAGGACCTGGCCGCGTCGGAGACGAGAACCTCGTACGACTTGGGCTTGTACACCGACACCCCCGACCTCGGATCGGGACCGGAGGTGGGCCCATCTGCGGCCACTGCGTTCAATCTTTTGAGGGCAGCAGCATTGGGACTAGAACTAGAAACTGAACGATGGAATGCGGGGGATAAAGGGGAGAGATTGCTCGATTGGAGAAGAATTAGAGGCGAAGATCGAAGAGAGCGGAGGCGAGGAGGGGAAAGGGAAGCGTAAAGGGGAGAATATGGGGAGAAGGAAGAAGATGAGGCCATTAGAAAGAAAAATTGAGAGAGAGAGAGAGGGAGTGAGAAAGCGAAGGAGAGAGGATAACGCTTTCTAGTCTCAAGAGTAGCCGTTGTTTCCGACGGCACGTTCTTATCGGTGTCGTCTGGATCCGAGACCCGAACCGACGCGATAAGAACCCGGGTTCAAATCCAAGACTAAATGAAAACAGACCCCAATAAAACTTATTCATCTTTCATCTTAGGGCCGTTTTAAGAAATATATGGTTGTATTAGTAATAACTAGAATACTTCCGCTGTCGGTAGGAAACCAACCAATTAGTCAGGAGGAGGAGGGGGGAGAAAAAGAAGAAAAAGGAAGAAAGAGAGGGAGTTGAAAGAGGAAGAAGGAGGGGGGGTCGACGCTGCTCTCTCGCAGATGAAAGCAGCAGACGGATAGACAAAGTTTCAATATGTGTCACGGGAGAACTTCACTTCGGTCAGTTTTGATTAAGCATATAATTCAGCAATAACTTAATTAGACATTGCTCGATAAAATAGCACTGAAATTAAAATTGAGCCTGTTTTTTATCTTGCAAATCATAAAAAATCAACTTACATGTGATTTAATTTGTTATTCTCCATTAATTTATGCTTTGCAAGCATTTATTTTGACAAAAGGGTTTTCTCTGCAAACTAAGCCCAAATGCAGTTATCTATGAAACTATGTTAAAAGGAAAGGTAACAAATTACACTAGCTAATAAGATTATGTGAAGAGAGCTCCATTAGTGTGTAATTTCTGTACTATAAGATTATAATAAAATGAAATACACACAGTCACAACACATAAATAGCACAAGACTTGGGACTTAGAAGTAGATTTATGTGGTAACTTCTTTTATGCAACAAGTTACACAAGCTAATATTTCCAATATTGGGTACATATATCAGTGAATAAACAAAGTCTGCTGGACTCCATTTAGAGTTAATTGAAGCAAATTAATAGTTGAAAGCATGCTTCCATTGTCTCTGAAGCCCACCTAGAGAATCTGAATGGGTTTCTCTAGGGAAATGCTCAACAGAAACCAAAAGGCCTCCATGAATTTAAAGACTTGCATATTGATCTTCATCAAGTCAGCAATTTGTAAGCAGTCAATTGTAGACTTGCTTATTGATCTCTAGTCTCAAGCACCATGGACATTATCAGCCTGAAGCTTCTTCTGGGTAAGGAAAAGAATCGGGTGGTGTTTGCAGAATCCGATAAGGATTTTATAGACATACTCTTCAGTTTCTTGACGTTGCCGATGGGAACCATCGCCCGCCTCCTTGACAAGCAGTCGTCTGTTGGATGCATGGATAAACTGTATAAGAGTGAATCACGATACCGAGCATTTTTTGAGACTATGGCCTGCAAAACAATGCTACTTCAGCCAAGAAGTGAAGCAGAAATACTATGAATTTACTTATCAGTATCAATGATTTAGAGCCTCGAAGAATCTATCAGGGCCCAAAATTTGATTGCTTTGCAAGACGCACAAGATTACAGCTCGGTACCTGGTGCTCGGTGTTTCTGCTGAAAAGCAATCGATAGAGTTCTTTGTCGGAAAGTAATTGATCCCAATGAGGAGGATGGTGTATTTTGAAAGGAGCAGCAAAGTTCGTTATCAGTGATGACTTGCGTGCAGCACCTCTCTGCTTCAAAATCTAGGGATCAAAGATGCAGAGACCCTTGAGCCACGGATTGTTGACGTGCAAAGAGACGAGGTAAAAAGAAATTCATAATTCTTGAGTCCATATAGAATGTTCTCCAAATTGATGACTTGTTTGTGTTGGCCCAGGCTTTGAAATTGCTGAAGACGCTGTTACAGTCAAAGATGCCACTTACAGATGTTTTCTTGCCGAAATCAGACGCAATTAATATCGATGAAGAACATAAGGAGGTTGAGACTGCTCAAATCAAATTGGAAGGTGATGATGAATCTACTCAAGCCAAGACTGCAAGTGTAAAGCTTCTTCATGACAAGAACACCAACAAGATAGGATACGCTGAAGCGGGGGAAGAATTTGTGGATGGTTTCCTCAGCTTCCTTACCTCCCCATTAGGATCCATAGTCAAGTTCCTGCAGGAGAATTCCTCCATTGGATGCGTCGATAACTTGTACAAGAGTGTTGAAGTTATAGGCATTGGTAATAACCGCATCAAGTCCGAGGATCAAATGGACTTGTTACTGGGTCCCATGCTTCACCTTAATTTTGATTTCAACAGCCAGCTACTGAGGATGCGTCGAATAACCTTCATTTTGATTGCAACAGCCAGTTATAGGCATTGGCCTCCAGATTCGAATTTTAAATGGCTTAATTTGTTTTCTTGTGGAAACCAAATTCAGTTACCAGTGATCCAGTGAAGTAGAAGAGCACTAGCTTGTAAAGACTGCATAAAGCAAACTGGAAGGTGAGAATGAAGCTAATCTAGACAAAACAGTATGTTTGAAACCACTTTATGCCAAAACACTAACAAGGTAGTATATGACGAAGCGAGGGAAGTCTTTGTGGATGTTCTCCTCAGATTCCTTACCTTCCCATGAGGATCCATAGTGAAGATCCTGCAGAAGGATTCCTGCATTATTTGTGTTGATAACTTGTACAAGAGTGTGGAAGGTGTCAGCGACTCGGTGTTGGTAGTGACTGCATGAAATCAAAGGATTAAAGAACATGTTATTGGCTGCCATTAGTCCAGACTGGCCCCCGATCCGGGGTGCAATCAAAGACATCTTTCTACTCCAAAGAGAAGAAAGAAAGAAAGAAAGTCATACGAGATTTAGCAAAGCCTTTAAACATATTCTGAACATTAATTATGTTTCATTCCAGATGTACCTTATGAATCTTGTCATATTAGCCTGGAACCTGTAACTGTTAGGGCTCGTTTGGCAACAAGGTTTAGTTTCCCAAACCTCAGTTTGGGAGAGTTTGGGGTTCAACACAAGGTTATTGGACATGGGCTTTGTTTGGGAACAAAATGGAGTTTGGCACAAGCATAATCCTGATGGGTCCTTGACTAGTTTGAAGGGCCATATGATTGCCAAAAGTTATTCTCAAATGTATGACATAGATTATCAGGACACCTCTTCAGCAGTTGTAAAGCTGATATTTGTGCATATTATTATCTCTTTAGCTCTCACTTATCACCAGCTCCATCAGTTAGATGTCAAGAATATTTTTCTTAATGGTGTTCTTGACGAGGAGGTTTACATGGAGCAACCATCCGATTTTGCTGCTCATGAGGAATCAGGGAAGGCGTGCAAGTTGAAGAAGTCTTTGTATGAATTGAAGCAGTCATCGAAAACTTGGTTTGGATAATTTGCGTATGTTGTTGGGGCTTGGGTCTTAGTCTTTCTCGTTCTCGGAAGGATCCCTTGTGTTTTGGAGACAATATCAAGAGAAGAGGTTACTCCTTTTAGCTTATGTGGATGACATCACTTACTATGATGATGCGCAGGAGATTTCAAATCTGAAATGCTAATTGCATAAATATTTTTGGATAAAAAACCTTGGATATTTGTGATACTTCTTAGGCATTGAAATAACTAAGTCCAGGAGGAGAATCACACTTTCACAGAAAAAAAATATGCTTGATATGCTCTCTGAAGTAAGTATGTTACGGTGCAGAGCTGCTGATGCACCCATGAAAGCTAATATCAAAAATACTACCAGGTCAAGAGGAGATCTTAGATTATCTCAGTAAGTATCGTCAGTTAGTGGGTAAGTTGAACTACCCAACGGTAAATAGACCCGATATTACATTTGTTGTGAGTGTTGAAATCAGTTCTCTCAGCACCAAGGACAACTCATTAAGATGCAGTAGTTCGGATTATTATGTACTTAAAGAAGGCTACTGATAAGAGCTTCTATATTTGGATTGTGGACACTCTAGAGTTACTGATTTTTCATATGCTAATAGGACAGATTTGTTGATTGATAGACGGTTTATCACAAGCTATTGTGTTTTCCTTAAAGAAAATCTTATGTCATAGTAAAATAAAAAGCAGAGTGTGATGTCTCGATCGAGTGCGAAGTCAGAATATTGTGTAATGATGAATGTGACATGTGAATTGGTTTGGGTCAAAGACTTATTGACTGAACTAGGTTTTGCTCCACGTTTGAACCCCTCGCTTAGGCTCTTCTGAGCACCTTAATTTAAGTGAGGAGCTGTTATGAACGTGTGTCATAGCATCCCTCTAGGGCGGCCTTCTCGCGCTCGCGAGCCGTCTCTGCCTCTTGTACGTCTAGTCGCTTTTGCAGGCGGGCTAGCATCTGAAAAGAGTTGCCCTTCAGCACGCAGTCGAGACTCATGCTACTTGGCTGTCCCTTCCTGTGTGATTGCTGGGGATGAATGCTCTTCCCCAACTCATTCAACAACGGTGTTGGGGTTTGGAGGATGGAGATCGGCAAGATTCGTGCTCAAGGTGGTTATCTTCTTGCCTTTGGGAGGCGACAGCTGAAGCAGCAGTCTAAGAGGCCTTTGGAGAGGCCATTGCTGCTGGAGAGGCTATTTGAGGAGGGTCTTTTTGGGAAGTTTTTGACGAAAGGGGGAAACTCTTAAGCATAATTTCAAGAGCTCTCAACGAAAGTACCAATGTGGTGAAGATTTTCTGCCACGGGCAATTGGACACTCCCGATTGAATCTGCCAAAAACACAGAGGAAAGAAAACGCCTTCGAGTCATGGCACCAGTGGTGCCAGCCAAAAATCCTCAGGGGTGAGAATGAGTATCCTCATTGGGAGAAAGCAAAGAAAGTGTTTGTGTGTGGTAGTTTTTAGTGATGATCATAAGCAAACCCCCTCTTGATGGAGGAGTTGTATTTATACATGTCGGGACACTTGTTGTGGATGAGGATAATAAAAGTTTCTACAACTGCCTGATCTCTGAATCACAACTGTTTGGGCTGGTTTAGATAGACACGCAAAGGGGTTTGTCGTTATCTGCAACTATTCGCCTGGGTTGTTGAGATTGATGCGCAAAGCGATTCAGCGCTATCCACCATCGTTTGTACTGCGTATCTGTAGGTCTTGTAACGATTTTGATTGCCAGAGGTTATTTGGATTGGTATGCTGAAGAATCCGTACTTATCCACAGACGCTTGCTTAGCTGTAGGGTTGTTACAACTGACTGAGTTGTACAACACCTGGAGTGTGGGAAAAAAATCAGAGTGCTCAATTAATTCCGCGATTCACGGAGATCCCGTTGTTGATCTGTCGTTGGAGTGATAGTGAAAGTCCTCAAAGAGAGTTTTCGTCATGGAGACTAAAGCATCCTCAGAGTGGGTCTTCGCTATGGACACTGAAGCCCCCGAATAGCTGAGCAGCTTCGACTGGATTGAGGATCCAGATGGGTGACTCCGGACTGATGTGGTCCCGGGGAGAGAACTGAGACCCTTCCTGGGCCCATGTTGGTCTTGCTGGCAGAATAACTATTGGCCACTTGAAGTACCTCTGAGGCAGCAGGACACGTGTCGTGATTCCGACAGGGGTCGAAAATTGACCACTACAGTATGTTTGAATTTCATGGTGCCAAAAGGTAACTCTAATTGTCCCTAAAGGCTCTTTGTTCAGGTATGGCTTGACTTATGCAGGATAGAAACTTCTGATTTATTTGTCAACTATTTTGGGGTACCATGTATATGCATATAATGGAACAGCTTACTTCATTGAAGAAGTTTAACATCTTACATCATACTCCTGAAAAGAAGATTATGATCAAATAAAAAAAAATTAGTACAACAGGCAACTGATCAATTAGATGACAACTCTAAAAAAGATCACAGAAAAGCAGCAACCATTATATGGGAAAGCTAGACGTGTGCATGTTTAGAGATACAGGACTGTACTACCTGTTTGGTTGGGTGTTGGAACTCCTTGGGGCTCCTGCTACTCCACAACCTTGGTCATCTGGTTGGGTGAAGTAGAACCCCTGATTTGTAGTTCCAAATGAAAATGGACGGCAAAATCTGTTGATGGACTTATACTATTATCGACAGTGTCTCCCAGCTACAGCAATTGAAAACACCACAAGGGAGGAACATCACAATGCACTAGAAATGCAAGCCACCATATATTTGTTCTTCAAAACTTCTAGTTGGTGTTGCAATCTGACTAAACGATTTATACAATTCTAACTACAATACATGAAGCTGCATGCAGCCGGAAATACATTGAATTTCCAAATGCAGCAAACAATGCATGCTCTAAAAGCGTTGGGTATCTTGAATTGGAATCCACTGGTTACCAAATTTTAAAAAAATTTCGGCCCCAACCAACGGATTTAAACCCTATATTTTTTAGATCTAAAGAAATTAGAAATTCTTAACTGCACTATAAATCTGAATTGGCATTAGACAAGGTAAATGTTAAATCATTGTACCGCTTGAAGAAATACATAGATCAGGTCAATAAGGCTTTAACAAAAAAAAAACTGTTAGTTGTCCAATTCTGTGTGTGTGTGTGTGTGTGTGTGTGTGTGTGTGTGTGTGTGGGGGGGGTGGGGGTTGGGGGGGGGGGGGGGGGGGGGGGGGGGGGGGGGGAATACCTATCAATTGGATAGCATGCTGAAATTCCTCTAGTATGTACTGAGCTATGTTTCCAATTTTGCATTCTTCTTGAGAACCTGCTTGAAAACCATAATAATTTATCAAATATGATAAAAAAGAGGGCAGCATCAGAAAAGAAAAAAAAATTGCAGGGCAATTGTTAGAATCATTGTACCCCATGATGAAATATATAGACCAAATCAATAAATGCATTAACAATAAGAAGAGTTATAAAAGAGAAATTTCCACAAAAATAAAACCCTACCTATTGATAGGATTGTGGTGCTGAGTTTCCTGTAGTATGTACTGAACTATGTTTCAAAAGTTGCAATCTTCTTGAGAGCATAAATAAATATGAAAATAGAAGAGGTCACATTAGATTGCAGTCTATCCAACTTTAGCTAGAATACAGGCGGCAATATAAGAAGGTGCAGCTTAAATGAACTTATTTTATCCATAATCATACCAAGCCATGTCAGATTCTTCTTGTTCCTGCTTTCAACAATTCTGATGTGCTTCTTATGAATCATGTTCTTTATCAGAGATAAAAGCGTCTCTTCAATTTTTCAGTCAACATCTGCTTGAATTCAGCAATATAAAAGTCCATTCTAACATCTAAGGTGTGCATGCGCCAGTGTGTCTGCAGACGCATGTATTTGGGGTTTGTATGTGTGTGACTGCATGGATTTTATCAGCTTAAAATTAGGTACACATATATTTTAAAAAAATAATGAATGACAGAAGGGAAAAGAAAAGAATGCAATGCCTCCTCTTATTCTACTTTAATCCAGAATGTGCTTGAAGGATTGCAACGCCATCCTAAAAACATCAAATGATCTGTTAACGCATCAAGTAGTGAGTATATACGGCTTGAGTTCTCATGGCTCATATCCTCGACCATAAACTCATAGACATCACCGTTTATTTCAATCAAGCTTGTTGCTTTACCCTTTCTTATCCCCCTCTCTTTCATGAGTTTCCTTATCTGTTTCGCGTCTTCCCATCTCTGGGTCTCACAAAATAAATTAGAAAGTAGGACATACAGACCTCCACTGTATGGCTCCAATTCCAAAACATGTTTCATCAGTTGTTTTCCAATCACCACATTACCATGAATCCTGCAAGCCCCAAGCAGAGCACCCCAGATCACAACATCAGGCTTCATTGGCATACTTCTAATTAGCTCAACTGCTTCATCAAGTTGCCCTCCTCGTCCCAGGAGATCAACCATGCACGCATAATGTTCAAGTTCATGTGGAATTTTATAAACTCGACGCATAGCTTCAAAATAGTGTCGACCAAATTCTAACAAGCCGCCATGACTGCATGCACTTAACAAACCAACAAATGTGATCCCATCAGGGGAAAATCCCTCACCCACCATGCATCTAAAAAGTTCAACTGCGTCCGGTCCACGACCATGCATTGCTAGTGCACCAATTATAACATTCCAAGATACCACATTCTTTTTCTTCATTTTGTTGAAGTTAACCAGGGCAATGTCTACATGGCCACATTTTGAATACATGTCAACTATGGAGTTGAGTAGCGTAATGCTGGGATCCACAAGATTTTCACAAATATAATCATGGGTTTTCTTTCCAGCGATCAAATTGCCAGTTTGGCTACAAGCTGAAAGGACATTGACCAGTGTAGCCTCATCTGGTGTTACCCTTGAGTTTTGCATGTGAGTATAGAGATCCATGCCTTCCTGATAGAATCCATGTTGAACATAGCAAGAGAGCATAGCATTCCATGAAACTATGCTTCTCTCCGGCATTCTGTCAAACCAACTCCTAGCAAGATCAACCAGCCCATGTTTGGCATAAGCACAAACCAAGGATGTCCACGATATGACATTCCTTGCAGGCATTCTGTCAGACACAATCTGAGCTATGCAAAGCTCTCCACACTTCCCGTACATATCCACCAAAGCATTCCCCAGAATCAAATCAACATCAATGCCGCTAACAACCATATACTGATGTACAAATCTGCCGAGCTCTATATTTCCCGTTTGCGAACTGAGAGAAAGGAGACTAACCAGAGTGAATACATCAGGCTCCAAACCCGAATCCCTCATCATCACAAACAAAGCACAAGCCTTTTCACAATCACCCATTCGACAATACCCGTCAATCATAGAATTCCAAGAAACAACATTTCTCTCAGGAATATCATCGAACACCTGCCGGGAGACCCAAACCGACCCACACGCCGCATAAGCATGAAGAAGGGCATTCATAACAAACACATTGGACCCAAACCCGAGCTTAACAATCAACCCATGAATCATCAAGGTGGCATCTTTCATAGCCGATTCAGCGGCACAGGCCTTGAGAACGAATGGGAGAGTGAAATTATTGGGCAAAAGCCCACAGCCCAACATCTCGCGGTTAAGGACAAGGGCATCAATTGCACGATGGCCGCTAGTCGAGTAAGCTCTGATCAAGGTGTTGTACATGAATTTGTTGGGTTTTTCGACCCGATCGAAGACTTTGCGGGCGTAGCGGAGGTCGCCGGAGTTGGAGAGGGCGCAGAAAGCGATGAGGCTGGCGATGGTGAGGGTTTCTTGGACGAGGCCATGGGCAGTGAGCTGGGCGTGGAGCTGTTTGAGTTGTCTCATAGAAGGGCATTTTTGGAGAAGAGAGTGGAGAGTTTGGTGAGTGTGGGATTTGAATTTTGGAAGAGTTGCCAGCTTGAACGGAGGAGAGAGCGGGAGAAATGGCTCCTTTTTTTAACATAATTTAAGGTAAAATGAAATCAAATGTTTTTATGTACGAACCTTGGTTTTGAAAATATAAAGGCTTCACAAATCTCAATAGTTGTTTAGCTTCTCTTGAAAATTTCAAATCATAATTTCATAAACATTTGAGGCTGTGAAATCATGATTTTCAAAAACTCTATATTGATTGCTAAACAAAACCAGAGTTTTTGTGGTTTTCCCTCAAAATCACATAAATTATGGTTTCGAGGACCAAACCCTAATTGCCGAACTAGCCCTTAACCTTTTATATTGTTATTTATCCTCTGCATATATTGATAACTAACTCATAAAAGTAGCAGCAAGCAGAAAAATAATTTTAACATATATACGATGAAGAGAAATTTTGGATTTTGAAAGGTGTGGAATGTAATTTGAGTGAAATAGGAAGAGAAATATAGCAACTAATTATCATTCTTGGAAATTTACTACAAGATGGCTACGAGAAGACCGATGTTTTATGGATATTTTTCTTGTCTTTTTGCGGGTATGTTGCATTTGTCTACGGGTGAGATCGAAACCTAGAAATTATATAATCCAACTCCATCTTTTTTTACCACTGAAGTAATGCTTTGCAGCAAATACGGAGCAAATTATGAAATAACAATAAAAATATGTCAAAAAATGAGGAAAGAAAATGTTCGGAATGGGCCATATCAGGTTCCGGCCCACCAAATAAGGGCCAAGGCCCATCAGATAAACGCTCTTATTCAGAATAAAAAAACCCACCGCGGGCTCAATTTTAGCCCAATCGGTAGTTCAAAGCCCATGAGGGCCTCACCGACTCAAGAAGTCTCCTAATATGACTGGAATGCGATCATAAACCCTTAATAGTGGTAAAATGTGGAACAAACCCCCCAGCATACACCTATAGATACCTCATTGACTCTCAGAGAAAGGGACACTCTGCAAGCCCTAGACTTTGTTTGCCAAATTACTACTGTCACCTGCGAGTCTCACTTAGGCATCAAAAGAGTTTCGACTGGGTCCAGGCCCCAATTTCCCTGATGTTGCAGCTCTTGCCCTCAAGGTCGACAGTCAATCCGTTTACCCGGTCCACATACAACCTCGTACCTTTTTGCGGAAACATAAAACATAAGAACTTTTAAGCAGCAGCAGTAGCAGCACATAAAGAGAGAACAGCGAATGAGTTCATCCACAAAAAAAAACTAGATGTTGCTCTCCATATGAGAGCATAGATTGAGAAGATTTGAGCATACTAAGGACCATAGTTAAGATAGGCGAGGATAATTAGTGGAGAGCGGCCATGAACTAAGTTCCCCTATTTTGTGAAGTCTTTTGAAAAGAACTGAACCCGAGCCTCTCTCATTTGGTATTGACCTTCGTTGAATATGAGAGAGCCTACACACCATTATTCTAACAAAAATGCGTCCCGTAGTCCCGTTAGCTTCTGTGACTCGCTAAAAAAAGAACAAAACTAAAGATGAACTCATTTTATGACTATTTAGTTCATCTCTCGTTTGAGGCGATTTGATTCGACGCCTTATTTATTTATTTTTCAATTATGTTCAACAAAGGTCTAGCGAAATATTGAGTTAGTACTTTATACAGAATTGCAGTAACATTTTGCACTAAAACAAGGCATAGGGAAACATCTTTCATCCTCAATTCTGCAACAAATCACATAGTGCAAAAGGACCAATCTCAATTTCACATAGGGAAAATACGGAAAACAGGACGAATCTCCCCCGTGAGAACATTATCAGGTAGCGAAAAAGTAACACTTTCTTTCTTCTATAATTACCATCAGACAACTAAACCTGTGGCCACTTTCTTGTGTGTGCAAACTTCTCTCTACAATCTTCAGTGATCCACTCAATAAGACAATACATTTTGCTTCACATCGACTTCAATCAAAACAGGAAAATGAACAGAAACTGAGGAAACACAGCATTTAGAGATTCTATGTTTACAGCTGCTCTGAAAACTGGAGGAAGAGCTACTGCAACATACAAGGTTCAGTAACCAAGCAGCCAAGCACAAAGCACGGCAGTACAATAAGCATGACGGACATGACAGGCACATAAAGAAAAAAGACAAGTTTACAACCAAAAACAAGATTTCAGCAGTAAATTGCATAACGAAACCATCATAAAGTTGTGATGGGGCCATGAGCCGAGACGGGGTCCTCGATCAGCAACAAGGATTTAAGATCAAAAGCAAAGGATATGGCAAATAAAACTCGACAGTTTTCCATATTTACATTATCGATGCAGATCCAAGTTCATATGTATATTTAGCTAAGTTGATGTTGTAGCTGGGAAGCAGACCACAATGCACGTCATCATAGCACCCTAAGCTGAGCAAGAAAGGCAGCACAGAGGTCGAGGAAGAGGAGCTGTGGCCCATTGACCCTCTGCAGATCAAGGAGGTACTTGTCCTCCCTAGTCTTGTAAAGCTAGAGGAAAAAAGGATCAAAAAGAAAATTCATCAGTATAACCTTATTAGTATAGGTACAGTTAAGATAATTGACTAGGGCCATGTTACATAATTATGACAATCCAAAAGACTTCAGCCATAATTAGTCTATTCGAATTTGAATGGGACTTTTGAGTTTGAGGCCTTGTTCTTTCCTTGAGAGAAAAAAAAGAACGAAAAAAGAAGATAATTCGAATAATGGTAGTGTATAAAGGAGGTGATGGTTAATAATAAAAATACAAGGCAGAATTAGCAAATAATCAATAGCCAAAGAAAGTTCTGCTGCTACAGCAATTGTCATTCTTCAGCAGTGCTAAATTAATCAAGGAGATACGGAAATGCCTTTGTATATTAAAATATATTTTTAAAACAAATTTTATGGAATTACACCTTATAAGCATTCACTTTATTTGCAGAGTGAGTCTTTCAGGTAATTTAAACAGTCCTGATCTGCAGAAGCTACTCAGTTGATTTAATAAGGGGGTTGTAATAGCCAAATATATACATGTCATTATCATAATGTTGAGCAGCCAGCAATGCCAACCACAGTTGGCATTATAGACTAATTTACTATGTAGTACAGAATCACTGAAAAGCTGGATGGGTCGTCCGCAGTAAAAGTACAATGAGTCCAGTTGAAAGATAGCAAAAAATAACAGGTACGAACTAATACTTGAGCTTAAGGTATGAGCTTATCCATGATGGTTGTTTCGAGAAGTATATTTACATCACAATGGGCATTTCTTGATGATAAGCACATATAGATAAAAAAGAAAAAGAAAATACCTGAACTTCAAACTTGACTACGTTAGATGGTTTTGCATCATCGCTTTCCACAATGGCAGATTCATCTCCGAAACTATGATTAGCATGCATAGGGTTATTGAGCATGTCCTCAGAATTACCATTATACCCAGGCAACCATCTACATTTCATATTGTAGTGTCCAATCTTCTTCCAACAAACATTCAACTCTTGAAGAGCTTTAAGGACCTCCGTCATAATTTCACGAGGATGAGCCCGAGACTATCAGATCCACAAAAATTATGATACGATAAGATTATATATAGATCAAAAGAAATGAAACAGAAAGCAAGATGCGTAGGAAATAACAGCAGAAGACCTGAAGTCCGAGAGCCCATTTTCGTTCGGCAGGGAAAGGTGGTCTCATGCCCACCTGATGGTCCATATATCCTGGGAGCCTATGTGCAATCGCTGATGTTGGGGTATCTCCTGAATTCATCTGAGAGAAACCAGATTCCTAGAAAAACGCACATTTATCTCTACCACCTCATTAGGGAAAAATAATGAATATCCACTTCAAAATAATTTGAAAGAAATCATAGATGGTATATTGTATTAAGTTAAATATCTAAAATGCACCATGGTTTCCTGGAACTCTGCCCCAAGATATCCGGTAGTAGCACGAAACCTATTGTCCAGAAGCAAATAATATGCAACAGTTCCCTGTATAGACCCCATAAAAAGAGTTAGGGTTCCAGAAAAGAATTGGTTATGGCAAGTCTTAGTTCACAGCAGATACCTCATTTTGACTTCTGTTGTGAAGTGATTCAACTAACTGGTTCTTCTCAAAACCCATTTTAACTACCTCTTGAAGAATTTCCTCATCAACCTACAAAAGGGAAGCAAAGCAGAAAGACCATAACATCAGGGCAGAGAGTAATATATAGTACAATAGCCAAGCAATATGGAGACAAGAGCGAACCAAATTGCAAAGGATTTTGAAATAACCACAAAATATATGCAACAGAAAAACCAGATGCATCAATATCGCAAGAGTTGAACATATCTGATTACAAAATATCTTAAACTATAGGTGAGGAGCATATTTAGGCATGTTTTAATGATTCTGATCTCTATTCTAACAGTCAACTGAAGCGATTATTGAACAATAATCCTGAAAAAGAACTGCACATAGCACTACTATGATAATGTGAGATAAATATTATTGACGGGAGATACAATAAGGTATCCAACAATGAATTACTTGGTAGTTGGTGCACTGAAAGATGTGTTCTCCTATTTTCTCCCAACAGGACAAAGATAAAACAAAAAAGGTTAACACTTTGAAAGTTCATGCTAAAACTTTGCTAACAGCACTGAAAAGATAATGAGATATCTACTTCAACTCCTAACCCTCAGAAGTGCAAGTCGCTGCTTCTTCTACCTTCACCTTTTCGTCATGTTTATTTCAAGCAAGGTTCTAAATATCGGATATCGGGATCCTATCGGATAAAAGTTTTTCATATCGGATATCGGATATTGGGGGAGATATCGGGGATACGCGTGCATATCAGGCGTTCATATCAGACACTATATATAATAAAATATTAATAACTAAAAGTTGGTTTAGAATCATAGATATCATCTACCTAATAAAAATGATGTAATATTCTTGCAAAGACAGTAAAAAACAATGCACATTTGCACACAATCGTGCAATAAATAAGTTATTTCATATCAGGTGATATATCGGGCGATATTTCAAATATCGGCCGTTTTTTGCTGCAAACAATATGGCAAACGATTTCCCCATATCATATCGGCAGCAGGCAAAAAAGGAGATATCAGACGATATCTCGGCCGACTCGGCTAATATTTAAAACAGAGATTTCAAGTGGATGGAAAAGAGAGACGTGAGGGGAAGTGTGACATTCAAATTCAAGTGGAAACAGATGAAGGAAAGTCTAAGAGAGCTACAAATCTAGCACACTTACATTTCATGATTTTTTTTTTCTTTTTCGTGTCATCAATTGCTGCTTATGTTGCTTTTCATAAGTGTTGAACTTTGCAGTCTCATTATCGGCTCTTTAATGAAACTATAGTGGGACATCTCACTGTTTACTTAAAGAAACAATAGAAAATACAAATCAAAGAAACAACTTTGAGGTTTGTGAGGAGACGGAACTCATAATTAGGAAAATGCAAAGAAGTAGAAAGCTACAATTATGGACTCTGAAAAACAATATGAAGACTTCAGTGAATGAAAATTGACCACTTACATGGAAATAAAAAAGAAGGCAGTACAAAGTCACACCGATAATTGTGCAAACGTAGAAGGTAGCATGTCATGCCTACAATATATATATATATATAGAGAGAGAGAGAGAGAGAGAGGTCTTTGTGTGAGAAACTTTCTCACACGAAGACCGTGAGAAAATCATATAAGGGCGATCATGTGGATGATCCGAACCGTTCATCTTGATCTATATACTTTATTTAGGTTGCCAATAAAAAATCACATGAGTTCAAGTCTTTTTACCCATGCAACAAGTGGTTACAAAACATACGTTATATTCGCCGTAGAATAAAAATGCCACTTGATGCATGGGTAAAAAGACTTGTAATCGCGTGATTTTTTATTGGTAGTCTAATTAGAGTATGTAGATCAAGATGAACGATTCAGATCATTCATAAAATCTCTCTTATATAGTTTTCTCACGAAGCTTATTTTGAGAAAGTTTCTCATTTGAAAATTTTCCTATATATATATATATATATATATATATATATATATATATATATATATATATAGAGAGAGAGAGAGAGAGAGACTTGTGTCATTCCGGAAGGATTCGAGGCTGAATCCTTCCCACTCAAATACAACCCTATGACATCCGAATGCAATATCCATTCCGTTGAAATTGATCTACATTATTTCAAGTAGCTAAAAAGTAAAAAATCATGTATTTTGAATACTTTTTGCCCATCCATCAAATAGGCGCAGAATGGACATACAAAATAGTGAATTGGTTAGTTTAACGGTGTAGAATATTTGAAACCTAACAAAAACTGATGTAGATCAACTTCAACAAAGTGGATCTTGCATTCGGAAGTCGTAGGGTTGTATTTGAGTGGGAAGGATTCGGCCTCGAATCCTTCTGGAATGACACAAATCTATATATTATATTATATATAATATATAGACTTGAGTATATAGACTTGTGTCATTCCAGAAGGATTCGAGAATATAATATATAGACTTGTGTCATTCCGGAAGGATTTGAGGCCGAATCCTTCCCACTCAAATACAACCCTAAGACATCCGAATGCAAGATCCACTTCCTTGAAGTTGATCTACATTATTTCAAGTAACTAAAAACAAAAAATCATGTATTTTGAATACTTTTTGCCTATCCATCAAGTAGAAAATAACATATTGCTTAGATCTACGTTTTTAGACATACAAAATCTCGACCCGACAATTTCATCATGATCTAGACACTTAAAACCTCACACCAACTTTTGTTAGATTTCAAATATTCTACACCATTAAACTAACCAACTCACTATTTAGTCCTTCCATTTTGTGCCTACTTGATGGATGGGCAAAAAGTATTCAAAATACATGATTTTTAGTTTTTATTTACTTGAAATAATGTAAATCAACTTCAACGGAGTGGATCTTGCATTCGGATGTCATACGGTTGTATTTGAGTGGGAAGAATTCAGCTTCGAATCCTTCCAGAATGACACAAGTGTGTGTGTGTATATATATATATATATATATAATATATAACATATATATGTGTATATATATATATGAAAATTTCGCTGCAGCCTACTTTGCTTCATAATTAAAAAAAAAAAAACTCAACTTTATAATTTTCTTCGCTACATCCTCATCCACGTCAACATAAATTGATTCCTCCCAACCACCATTTCTTTATATATTTTTTTCCCCTCTTTTACCCTTCCTCATCACCCCGATGTTGCTCTCCCCTCAACCCTGACCCCGACGCAGAGTAATTCGCGGGTCGACCTGCGCGGTCAGGTCGCTGTGGGGGTTGGGGGTGGGGAGCCCTTGGACTAAATTTTTGTCGGACCGACCTTTTATAGATCTAGTTTGTTCGTGCTCGCGATGAGTTTTGTTTGTATTTGTGATCGATGAGTTTTTTAGATTTGAAAAGTATTGGGCATGAATCAGTTGTCGATAAACGGGGGTCTGCTGATGATGGTGATGCTGATATGAGGACTGTGACTCATGATCACAGTCCTCTGTGAGGACTGCGACTTGGGTCTGCTGATGATGGTGATGCTGATATGAGAACTGCGACTCATGATCACAGTCCTATGTGAGGACTGCGACGACTAAAAAACAAGGGATTTTTGTGTGGACTGCGATAATGGCCACAGTCCTAATAAAGATTCAGAAACATTACATTCTGTGAGGACTTCGATCATCACACTCCTAATAAAGATTCAGAAACATGATATTTTTGTGAGGACTATAATCACGCAGTCCTAATAAAGAAGATTGCGACCATGATCAAAGTCCTATAAAAACTCAGGAACATGTTATTTTTGTGAAGACTGCGATCATGTTCGCAGTCCTAATAAAGAGGATGTGATCATAGTCGTAATCCTATAAAGACTCAGAAACATGTACTGATAAAGAGGAATGTGATCATGTCGCAGTCCTTAGAAATAGGATTTTTTGTGAGAACTGTGATCATTTTTGTGAGGACTGTGATCATTATCGCAGTCCTCAGAAATAGAGCATTTTTATGAGGATTGCGATCATGATCACGGTCCTCAGAAATAGGATTTTTTGTGAGGACTGCGACCATGGTTGCAGTTCTCTATATACCAGTTATCCACATTTTCAAAGCAATCTGCTTTTTTCGAAGCGATTACTGCAGGGCATTTGCGTCTTTCGCAGGAGTACTTCTGCGCTTGACACGTGAGCACATGTGGTTGGTTTAAAAAAGTGGTTGAAGCGAATAAAATTATAAAGCTGAGTTTTTTCCTAATTACGGTTTGACATAGGGGCTATAGCGAAATCCCCCATGTGTGTGTGTGTGTTTTCGCTACAGTCAGCCTTCTATTACCACTAAAGAATCCTTCAACTTTATTAATATTAGTGTTGAAATTAACTGCAAAACAATGTCTCATTTAAGATAACAATGAAGTGAAAACAGGTTTCAAGGTTTCAAAAAAATCATCACCAAATCAGAAGTCTAACAGCAATTTACCTTCTTAGCTTGTTGCATCGTATCAGGAGGAGGCACCGCCAGATAGCGAGGAAGTCGAGCTTGAAACCATGGATGTTCACGAATCTCACGAATAGTCATTCGCTTCATAGGGTCAACAACAAGCATCCTTGGTATCAAATCCCTTGCTAGAGCAGATAAATGGCTTGGAAGAGTGTATATCCCACCCTACAAAACCAAACAGTCAAAATTCAGGGGTGTGCTCATCATCAAAAAGTTGATTATCCTTCCAATGAAAGAATAGCTCAATATTGACTAGCCTTTATTTTCTTAAACAGGTTGGGGATGTTCTCATCATCAAAGGGAAGTGTCCCGCAAAGAAGAGCATAAAGGATAACTCCGCAACTCCAGATATCAACCTCAGGCCCAGCATACAGTTTACCTGAGATAACCTACACTATAAAAAAGTTGAACTGAGCATTGACGACACCATTATAAATAAATAACAAGCAAGACTTTTAAGTCTGATGGTATTGAAATCATGCCTCAGGAGCAGCATAATTGGGACTCCCACAGCTAGTCTTCAAAAAATGGCCATCACGCATGATGTTACTCAAGCCAAAATCTGCAATTTTAACATTGCACTTTGAATCCAACAGCAAGTTCTCCGGCTTCAGGTCACGATGAACTACCATGTTTCTGTGGCAGTATTCCACACCAGATATGATCTGTTTACAGAAAAGCATATAATTATTCTAAATATAACAGAAATCATGAAAATGTTTCAACAACTTTTACACAATAGTTAGTTGATATATGAATTCAGTTCCAAAGACATTGCAATGCATATTAGAGAACACGACATACAAGGTTCTGTTTTCTTTCATTTTAGAACATGGGGAGTAGTTTCTCCAAGGAAATATTCCCAGTGATTTGATTGTAGGCAAGAATACAAGAAATATGGGAACTAGATTCCCAAATATGCAGTGTACTTTCCCAACCAAAGATTAGTGTGTCCAACATACCCAAACATGACAAGCATGCATACCCATGTCCTATACTTAGAAATGTGGAAATTGTTATTAACTCAAATATGTACAAGCTGAAGTATGGTTCATAAAAGCTAATCATTTTCCAAATCATTTTACTAAAATTAAGTTGTTTTATAGATCAATAACAAACAATACATACATACATGTGTGTGTGAGTCGAATATACATATATAGTGATGTCCTCGTGTCTGAATTCTGGACAATGCTATGTCCACACCCCTGTCCATGACAGAACATGAGTACTTGTATCTGTGCCTAAAATGATAGCTAACTTAAGGCAATCCCAAAAAACAATCAAAGATCAAAACTCTAAGGATTACAAAGTGCGGAAACATTGTTTCTAATTCTGATTTAAGAAATTATAAACCAAATCACAATTTTCTTTTATGTGGAGGATATTCATTTTTACTTTATTTGCACTTGTTCTTACTAAACAATAAACCAAAAACTAATTTCCCTTTTCCATGAAAGATATTCATTTTCACTTTATTTACCATCCCTCTCCCGGGGAAAGTGAAATATCCTTATGTCCTATGATGCAAAAGTAATTAACTCTATTTACTCAAACGTTTTCTTTAAAGAAACAAATGAAAAACCTGTGGAAATAATTCAAAAGTCAAAACATAACCAAAACAGAAGCATTAAAGGATTCATGTAAGCCTCTAGCCCAAGTAGAAAACTGAAGGCTTCTTTTATTATTTGAAGTCCATGCTATTGAGTATGAAGGCACAATTTTGAAGAAATAATGTTAAGAATCAATACTTGCCTGTTGAAAGAAACGACGAGCTTCATCTTCCTGTAATCTCCCTTTCTCCACTATGTAATCAATAGCTCACCTGACTTTACATACTCCATTACCACATAGATATCTGTTTGAGTCTCAATGACCTCGTACAGCCGTATAATGTGAGGGTGCATGAATAATCTCAATATTTTGATCTCACGTCTTACTACAATACAAATAAATAATATCAGAAAGATCATACCATGTACATTGATCATTACAGTATCATACAGATCAAGTTAGTGAAATTTGTTTAGTAAGTGTTAAAAGTTGTGGTCCATGATGCAAGTCAAAAGAGTAAGCAAATAGTAAAGCAAGAATACAAACACATGCCGAGTGTGAGAAAGCAAAAAGCACACAATTCACCAGTTAACCTGTATAATTAGCTGCATAGATAAACTGTCACTATCATCGTCATCATCAAAAGACTTTCCCATCTCATCAAACCCTGCTGGAAAGTCGAGAAAGTCCACAAAATTCATCCGAGTTTCCACAAACAGATTTGGTGCCAATGCTAACCTCCTGCTACAGGTTGGTGCCAAACCCAGCCAAGGGAACTATAAGCAAGTGAGAATCAAACCACAAAACCTTGATACTCAGTTGGCAGGTTACTGGGTACCAACCTTAGTTGGTAGCGCAATTTAAGCATATACAATAAGGAACAGTATCCAAATTACTGGGATACAAAAGAGTTTATTTGCCACTTTCAAGGCACCTAGGCCAAAGGGCCAAATGGAATCATATTGCTACAGTTACTTCCACCAAACAAGATAAATAAGTTACAGAGTCTAAACGGAAAATAAAAATTGTATCAAATTTAAAATAGAAGTGTAAAGTACAAAAAGTTCACAGGACAAGACTCCCAAGATTGTTAACTTTGTTAGTTGGTTAGTTCATTGTCAGAAATGATCTTCCTTCTGAAAATTGCTTACAAATCAATGTTAACCAAATCAGGTATATAGTTGCCAAAATCAATTGCATTATTCATGTATTACTGAAGATGTCTTCGCATAATAGAATTAACAGATTGTTTTTTGTCTATTACTTTAGCTAAATGTTGAATTACTTTGCCTTTTACCCTACTGATTGAGGTTGACTCTCATGTAACTTAGGAGGCGATTTTTTCATCACCTGCAGGTCTCTTTTAGTTCTGGACCACTCTATACTGCAGAAAGTAAAACTTGTGAATATATTTACTAGTTGCTACATACTTGTTCTTTATCTTATGTGCTTGCAAATTACATTCCATTCTTAAATTGCTTCATTCCATTTCCTCTACATCATTTTCCAGTATTTTGTCTCGGTTTGAACTTCTATCCTTCAATATTACAGGTAAGCATTGTTTTCCAGGCGCTAATAGTTTCCGCCTACCTACCATCTGGTGATAGACATTTGACTCAAAGTTGCATCATTAACCTATTACACACAACTCAGTTAATGTGTTTACGGGGCATATCCGCGCTCAGATACAAAGAAGCAACAAGCCCCCCCCCCCCCCCCCCCCTCCCCTCTATTTTAGGTGGGTGGGGTGGTTTGATAGTTGCGTAGTTGTCTTCATACTGAATCTCCAGAATCATTCCTATTGCTTCTACCTTGAATCTTTAAACATCCATTTCATTGCCGGGTCATTGTTTTCGAGACCACTAATATTTTATGCCTCTCTACGCCCACCATCCATCATGATCTTTTAGTGATAAAGCTAGATGTTAGGCAGGCAACTAAGATTATTTAACCCATTACTCATTATGGTTACACACAACTAAGTGCATGTAACTTGTGGGGCGCATCGCATGGGCACTTAAAATTTAGATCCACAAGAGTACCAAAGTTCTAGAAGTTCAACCACTTTCTCAGTGTTAAGGAACATGTATCCAGAGCCACCTTAAACAAGTTTCATTGTGGTATTGGTGATGTCATTTTGAATCTCATATATTTTTGCAAGAAGACAAAGTACTTCATCCCTCTTCCAATTTGGCAAAGCCGCACCCTGTCTCCTTCCTTGTTTGCAGTATAGTTCAGAAGCAATATCAATCAAAGTGTACTAAAGGCAGCAAGCAACTTAGCCTCTATTTCATCACTAAGTTGAGGCAACTTAGAAGCATATTTTATTTCATGTGCACAACTCATGATCATGCTCCATTAGTGTAAATGATTGATCTTTTTAATATCATATCATATGAGTTTCCATTCAAGATTTTCTTGCTTAAACATTGGATTGTTGGAAATAACACAACTGTAATGCGGATTAAATTAAACCATGGATCAAGAATCATATACATCTCAAGGGAATTGAAAGCATATACAAATTAAATACATACCGGAAGCCATTGATGAAGGTTGGATGAAGTTGAAGAAGACTTTGATTCCTTCCTTTTGATTTGAACCTGCAAACCCTAGTGCAATTGATCCTCTTTTCTCTGTCTCCTTTTTCTTTCCCAAAACCTCCAGAAAATCTTTTAGCGATGGTCGTTCTCAAAAATGAGCGCAGGTTTTGTTTTCTTTACAGGAGGAGAAAAGTGGGTCGCACATTTGCACATAAACCTCTTGAAATAAAACCTTTCCATCATGGTACCCTTTATATTTCAAGAGACTATATAACTATAAAAATGTGACTTTAATATGGGCATAATATTATATCAGTTAACTTTAATAGGAATCCAATGCTAATTAACCTAGGTTATTGGTCCATCTTTACATGAGATTAACATTCTCCCACTTGGACCATTAACCGATTAGGTTAAAACTTTAGAAAACAAATAAATGAAAGACTCATTTAAAATCATTTTGACTCCATTGGATTCCATACTGAAAAACTTTGACACGTGATCACGAATTTTAAAAACAACTGATAAGCCCAAATATGAAATACCGTAATACTGCAATTAGTTTGGACTACCAATGCGAGTCATAGCGGTTATACAACATCCACGTCATACTCCCTTCTATGCACCACAACATTGATAACCCTTACTAATTGAGTCCATAACCATAATGACCCCTGTAATTGTCTTGTAAAGACATTTCCTGTTTAACATACATCCAAACATAATATGTGCACACATAATTGGATAACAGGAAACACAGAAACAAAAACTTTTATTTGTACAATAATGTCAATTACATAAGTACCAAAATACACATTTACAGATTGCCCAAAAGACCCATTCTTACAACATGTTCCTTGAATGTCTTTGGAGGCAATCCCTTTGTCATTGGATCAGCAACCATTAAAGTGGTACTTAAACTTACAATTGGCACCTTTTGTTTCTCAACTCTTTCTCTAACCACCAAGTACTTAAGTTCTATATGTCTAGAACCATTAGAGTACTTACCATTCTTAGAGAAGAATACGGCTGCTGTATTGTCACAATATATCGTCAGCGGCTTGGCAATAGAGTCAACTACACCAAGTGCTGAGATGAAATTCCTTAGCCATAATGCATGATTTGTGGCCTCAAAACAAGCTATGAACTCAGCCTCCATCGTGGATGAAGCAATAATGGACTGCTTCACACTCTTCCACGAGATTGCCCCACCTGCTAGCAAGAAAATAAATCCTGATGTAGACTTCCTGCTATCTGGGCAACCACCAAAATCTGAGTCTGAATAGCCGATCACCTCCAACTGATCTGATCTCCTGTATGTGAGCATATAGTCCTTTGTCCCTTGAAGATACCGCATAACCTTCTTAGCTAACTTCCAGTGCTCTATTCCTGGATTGCTTTGGTATCTTCCCAGCATCCCAACAGCAAAGCTGATATCTGGCCTGGTACAAGTGCTTGCATACATCAAGCTCCCAACAGCTGATGCATACGGAACTTTCTGCATTTGACCCTTTTCTAAGTCATTTCTGGGACACTGGCTACCACTTAATCTGTCACCCTTCTGAATGGGTGCAGGACTAACTGAACACATTTCCATATGAAATCTTTCCAAGACTCGGTTGATATAACCTTTCTGAGACAATCCTAGCAATCCTTGAGATCTATCCCTGAAGATCTCTATGCCAATAACATAATTTGCCTCACCCATATCAACCATCTGAAAATTCTTGGTAAGATAGCTTTTAGTTTCATACAGCAAACCAAGATCACTACTGGCCAACAAGATGTCATCTACATACAGAACCAGAAAAATAAACTTGCTCCCACTGATCTTTAGATATATACACTGATCAACAGTGTTTTCTGTAAATCCAAAAGAGGTAATGGTATCGTTAAACTTTATATACCATTGCCTGGAAGCTTGTTTAAGTCCATATATAGATTTCTTTAATTTGCAAGCCAAGTGTTCTTGTTCTTTAATTGCGAACCCTTCAGGTTGCTCCATGTAGATATCCTCATCCAAATTTCCATTTAGAAAAGCAGTTTTCACATCCATTTGATGTAACTCCAAATCATAATGAGCTACAAGTGCCATAATGATTCTAAGAGAATCCTTCTTTGATACTGGAGAGAAGGTCTCTGTATAGTCAATGCCTTCTTTCTGAGTGAAACCTTTGGCCACAAGTCTAGCCTTATATCGTTCGATATTGCCTTTAGAGTCGCGCTTGGTCTTAAAGACCCATTTACACCCGACTTTCTTACAGTTATAAGGCAATTCAACGAGATCCCAGACTTGGTTTTGGTCCATAGATTTCAACTCATCTTTCATAGCATCAACCCATTTACTAGAATCATTGCATTCTATGGCTTGTGAAAATGAAACTGGATCTTTATTAATCCCAATATCATAGTCAGATTCCTGTAGATATACCACATAATCATCTGAAATGGCAGATCTTCTTTCCCTTTGAGATCTTCTCAAAGCTGCCGGTTGTGGTGGTTCTACAATATTTTCAATGGGAATGTCTTCATGGAGTGGTGAACCAACATTAACTTGTTGTTCTGGAATCTCAACTTGATGATCAAGCTGAGGGACAACAATTTCTCTTGAAGGAAAGGGTATTGGGATATTTACCCTTACCACTTCAAGATCTACCTTTCTTGGTTCAGCACTCCCACTAATTTCACCATTTTCCAGGAATCTGGCATTACCAGTTTCAACTATTCTTGTACTATGGTTAGGACAATAAAATTTGTATCCCTTAGACTTATCTGGATAACCAATGAAATACCCAGATATTGTTTTTAAGTCTAATTTCTTTTCTTGTGGATTATAAATTCTAGCCTCTGCTGGACAACCCCAAACATGTAAATGTCTTAAACTGGGTTTCCTACCAGTCCACAACTCAAAAGGAGTTGTTGGGACAGCCTTACTAGGAACCCTGTTTAAGATATACATAGCAGTCTTTAAGGCTTCATTCCACAATGAATTGGGTACATTTGAGAAGCGCATCATGCTCCTAACCATATCCATAAGTGTTCGGTTCCGCCTTTCAGCAACACCGTTCTGCTGAGGCGTACCTGGCATTGTGTATTGAGCACAAATGCCATGCTTTTCTAGAAATTTGGCAAATGGGCCAGGATGTTGTCCTGACTCATCATATCTACCATAAAATTCACCACCTCTATCTGACCTTATGATTTTAACCTTTCTATCTAATTGTCTCTCGACTTCTGTAATGAACACCTCAAGGATGTCAACAGCCTGAGACTTTTCATTTATTAGATAAACATAACCATAACGTGACAGATCATCTATAAAGGTAATGAAATATCTCTCTCCAGTAAAACATGGAATGGAGAGTGGTCCGCAAATATCTGTATGAATTATTTCCAGGAGTTCTTTACTTCTTGTGGCACCTTTCTTAGTGTGTTTGGTTTGCTTTCCTTTTATGCAATCCACACACACATCAAAATCAGTGAAGTCTAGGTTATCCAAAATCCCAGTCTTCACTAATCTTATAATTCTATCCCTGGAGATATGCCCCAGTCGTCTATGCCACAAGATTGAGGATTTTTCATTTATTAAGCCACGTTTTATACCAACATTCGAATGCAGAGATAATAAAGATTGTGCAAACTCATCATTCAATGAAATTTTATATAAACCATCACATAAAATTCCATGTCCAACCGGAATTGAATTATACATTAAAGAGAGTTTTCCACAACTAAACAAAACAGAATATCCAAAACATCTAATTTGGATAATGACATTAAGTTTCTTGAAATCGAAGGTACATAAAAAGTATCCTCAAGATCCATCTGATGACCCGTCTCCAAGAGTAGTCGATAAACACCAACATATTCGACCTCCACTTTGAGACGGTTCCCCATAAAGACGAATCTCTCACTTTCCTTCGGTTTCCGGGTTGTAAGGAATCCCTGCATTGAATTAGTTATGTGAGTTGTGGCTCCAGAGTCAATCCACCAAGTATTAGAAGGAACTTCAGCAAGATTTGATTCAAAACATACAAAAGAAAGATTTATACCTTTCTTTTCGAACCAAGCTTTCCTCTTGTTGCAGTCCTTCTTCACATGTCCTTTTCTGCCACAGAAGTAGCATTTGACAGTGAAAGCTTTTCTATGACCTTGGCTACTTTCCCCATGGTCATTTCCTTTCTTTGATGGAAATCTCTTACCTCTTCCATATTTACTTTTCTTATGGATACCTCCTGAAGTTACTGCCAACACTGAGTGCTGTCCTTCTTGCCTCAGTCTCACCTCCTCTTGTACACACATACCAGTTAGTTCATTCAGATTCCACTTATCCTTATGAGTGTTATAGTGGATCTTGAATGCCCCAAACTGAGGAGGAAGTGAGTTGAGGATGAACTGTACCAAGAAGGACTCATCAACTTTCATTCCCAGTGATCCTAGCTTAGCAGCCTTATCAGTCATGTTTAGAATGTGTTGCTGAACTCCTCTATTACCATCATATTTCATGGTGGTAAGTTCAGCCATTAGGGTGCCAGCTAATGACTTATCTGCAGACTTAAATCGGTCTTTAACCGCACTTAATAGTTCAGATGCATTAGTTGTAGGAGGGAGTGAAGTCTTGATGTTATTAGCTATGGTCATCTTTATGAACATAAGACTGAGCCTATTAGACCTTTCCCAAGCTTTGGCATGGCTGACCTGTTCTGCTGTACTCTCAGCAGTTACTTCATCAGGTTTATCAACTGTTAGAGCCATGTCTAGGTCCAAAACACCCAGTGTAAACTGTACATGTTCAAACCACTCTGAAAAGTTGGTACCATCCAAGGCCGGAATGCTGGTGGCATGAGTGTGAAGGGAAGTAGGGACGTTCACTGAAACATAATAGGACATTGCTCACATTAGGCCACTAATCAATACAAGTTTTAAATTTAATTAAGATGAACTATTGATATCACTTTGATTTCTCCTTTGGGCGAAACCTAAGCATATCTAGTGTTCACTCTTTAGGTGAGACTCTTTTATCACCTATGTAGGTCTAATATAATTTATGCTACTTAGACAGTAAGTCATGTTACCTTTGGGTATCCACTTCTACACCACTAAGTTGCATAAATTACACTACCCTACCCCGGTTCATAATTATTTGAAAGAGACTTTCCTTTGGGCCAGTCCCAATCTCCTAACTAGAACCGCCATCGAGAATATTATTGTCTTTAATGTCACTTACATGACAAGTCTTTTATGTAGTATATTCATAAGATTTACTAACCTAGGTCACTTTGGCAACTACTAAATCAATAAGCCTTATGAATACAAAACTAACCAATAATATTCTCTAATCCTTTTATTTGAGTAAAGCCATAATATCTCAATACATTACTTGACCAAGCATCAATCAATACTAACACAATAACTTAAATGTGTAATGTACATTATGATTGATTATTAACAGGTATTAGTCGACTACAAGGAAGGATTAGTCGACTTGGGTCAAGTCCAGTCGACTACACATTTAGGTCTAGTCGACTAGGGCAAAAGAAAGTTAGTCGACTATACCAATATTATTAGTCGACTATATATTTTATTAGTCGACTACACAATTTTATTAGTCGACTCCTGTGGGAAGACAAACTTTCGGTTGAAAATTAGTCGACTTGACAAAATGGTTAGTCGACTATACACTTTACTAGTCGACTAGTCAAAAGTTATAAGTCGACTCCTGAATCCAACAGAAAGTTCTCAATTCTCGGGTCACCGAATTAGTCGACTTGAAAATATGATTAGTCGACTATACCTTAATTAGTCGACTAGTCATAAATTCAACTAAAAATCAAGTCGACTCCTGCAGCAAACAGCGACTTGCAAACTTTCTGGAAAGGAGATTAGTCGACTAGACATTGGGATTAGTCGACTAATAGTCGACGAAGCAGTTATATAATTGCAGTTCCTGCTTAGTCGATTTTAATCCCTAATTATCAAAAATTAGGGTTTTAATTCCTTGATTTTGATCCCAATTTAATTGCATAATTAGAGGAATATGAACATGATATTAGGGCTATTAAATCCTCTACAAATTCTACAATTAAAAGATCAAAAATTCAATTTTTATGAATTGTTAATCAAACCCTAACTTTTCATAATTCCTAAATCCAAGATGTATTGATTCTTTAATCATGGCTCTGATACCAAATGTTGGAAATAACACAACTGTAATGCGGATTAAATTAAACCATGGATCAAGAATCATATACATCTCAAGGGAATTGAAAGCATATACAAATTAAATACATACCGGAAGCCATTGATGAAGGTTGGATGAAGTTGAAGAAGACATTGATTCCTTCCTTTTGATTTGAACCTGCAAACCCTAGTGCAATTGATCCTCTTTTCTCTGTCTCCTTTTTCTTTCCCAAAACCTCCAGAAAATCTTTTAGCGATGGTCGTTCTCAAAAATGAGCGCAGGTTTTGTTTTCTTTACAGGAGGAGAAAAGTGGGTCGCACATTTGCACATAAACCCCTTGAAATAAAACCTTTCCATCATGGTACCCTTTATATTTCAAGAGACTATATAACTATAAAAATGTGACTTTAATATGGGCATAATATTATATCAGTTAACTTTAATAGGAATCCAATGCTAATTAACCTAGGTTATTGGTCCATCTTTAACATGAGATTAACATGGATATCTCATTCATCATGTATCTTCTGTTTTCAAGCCTATAAAGGTCTGGATACTAATATTTGCAGGTAGTTTTGCGAACTTATCAGGTTTTTTCATTGAAATGATACACCAAACATCCATTTCAGATATCATAGTACCAAATCATATAAAGTGTCTTCATTGCATGTAGTGTCCTCGCCAAGCTATGCAATAAATATTATCCTGAAGCAAAAATAATTGTATTCTGATGACAATAATAAACTATGAGTGATGCCCTTGTCAATTCTAAAGTGTCGACGAGCATGGGGTTTAAGTCCTCTTCAATGCCCAATATTGAGAATCAGAATTGCTCTCCATCCAACCCAACTTCATTCAGCACTTAGGCTTGAGTATTTCTGTAGTGTGCCCTCTCCTACCCGTCCCAACTTCTTGTTCTCATCTAGTATCACACGCACACGCCCACACAGATATACACCCAAACACCAACCCAGACACACCAAACATAGATAAATTAGACATGTGTCAGAGTCTACTAGTGGACCTTTAAGAAAATGTATATAGCAAACATAGATGCAATTAAATAAAATTCAAGAGAAATAAATACGAACATATTACCCGAAATAAAGTAATCAACTACATTGCAACAATTCAAAAGTATGTGGACTCAATCGAATGCAAAGAACTAGGAACTAAACAAATCACTTTATACAGACACATGCTTAGTGCTTCAATCATCCTAATGACATGTACCTTTTTCCTCCATTTCCATGTTCTTGATCTTGCGCCGATTGAGGATCTTAATGGCGACCTTGTGCCCCGTCAGCACGTGCTCGGCAATCTTCACCTTGCCGAACGACCCAATACCAAGCGTCTTCCCCAGTTTGTAGTTGGGCAAGAACACTTCATTAGTGCCTCCTCTGTTAGATCCATCCATTTCTACTGCACGATATAAAGCAAATAAATTAAAGCTTCTACACAGGGACAGCTATAAAACATGAAAATAAAAAACTAAAATAATGTGAACAAATTGAACTAGAGCTACGAATCGGTATCGAAGGTCCTAAATCAGGTAATTGGATAAATTTTACAACTTTTAAAACCCTAAATTCTAAAAGAACAGTAAATTTTAGGTCAGAATCCCTCGTCCGCGGAAAGAAATAAAACAAATCTGCGCACAGATTAAAATAATAATGAATTCTCAAAAATCCCTACAATTTACAAGTTATTACATTAAAATTTGAAAGAATTAGAACTCACCTCGTCGAATCGAGCGAGGGTGGGGAGCTGGGGGAGAAGGAGATGCTATCGATGGAGGAAAAGGGGGGAAAGGGAAAGTATCGACACCGGAGGTGAGAATAAATAGAGAAAAATGTCAAAAATTACAAAAACAGTCAGTTTTATATTGCCACTCCAATTTTCTATGTACTGACTTAACCAAGGCCTTCGTTTGAAGAAAGTGGATTATGAAAAGTAAGAGTGACGATAATAAACAGCAATATCATTGCGATTTGCGCTGAAAGGCTCAGGTTCTAACGTCATTCATACGTGGCACGTATCAATTGGCGTCGTGACATTCTTCTTTCCTTTTCCCCACTCTTTGTTTTTATTCAGTTTAGCCCATAAACGTTTTATTTTATTCTATTTGCAAACCAACCCCTAAAAATTAGAATTTGGAGTAAGAATGTCCCCTTTTTTTATTATCTTTAACAGTCTACCAGGGATTTTCTTGATTTTTAAGCGTTTGAAAGTTAAGAAAGGAATGCCCTTTTTGTTAATTTGCAATAAAAATAAATAAGTCAGGAATTGTTAGGAGATGAAAATAATGAGAGCATCATGTTCCATGAAGAGTTAAGCTAGTTTATCCTTTCTCTTGTATTTGACAAATGGAGTTATGTTTTGTTGACACTCAAAAAAGACAATTTCAAACAGCTTTTCGACCGGTCTGAACGATGTCTAACTTGTCGACATTTACAAAAGACAAGTCACAGACAAGCTGACGACCAGTTTCTGCCCATCCTCGAGAGACAAATCAGTGACTTGGAGTCTACTGATACAGTGAAACAAACAGTAAGCCAAGGTTGCCTTTGAAGAGACCTAAGCAGGCCTAAGATGCTGAGTTAGTTTAACACTTAACATCGCATGAGCCCAAAGGGATAGCCTCGTCTGAGAGGCTAAGTTTGTCTAGCTTCGCATGAAGCTTTTTATAGCTCCAGAGAGCTAACTTATAGCTTCGCCGGAAGCTAATTCTAACTTCGCCGGAAGCTTTCTTGATAGCTTCTCATGAAGCTCTTCATAGCTCCAGAGAGCTAACTTATAGGTTCGCTTGAAACTAATTCTAACTTCGTCGGAAGCTAATTCTAGCTTCGCCGGAAGCTTTCTTGATAGCTTCTCATGAAGCTCTTCATAGCTCCAGAGAGCTAACTTACAGCTTCGCCTGAATCTAATTCTAACATTGCCAGAAGCTTTCTTGATAGCTTCTCATGAAGCTCTTCATAGCTCCAGAGAGCTAACTTACAGCTTCGCCTGAAGCTAATTCTAGCTTCGTCGGAAGCTAATTCTAACTTCGTCGGAAGCTTTCTTGATAGCTTCTCATGAAGCTCTTCATAGCTCCACAGAGAGCTAAGTTACAGCTTCGCCTGAAGCTAATTCTAACTTCGTCGGAAGCTTTCTTGATAACTTCTCATGAAGCTCTTCATAGCTCCAAAGAGCTAACTTACAGTTTCGCCTGAAGATAATTCTAACTTCGCCGGAAGCTTTCTTGATAGCTTCCCATGAAGCTTTTCATAGCTGCAGTGAGCTAACTTACAGTTTCCCCTGAAGCTAATTCTAGCTTCACCGGAAGCTTTCTTGATAGCTTCTCCTGAAGAGACTAGCTTCGCATGAGGAAAGTAACCGCCCCACTAAGTTAATAAGGGGAGTTAATGGGTAGTTACACTCATGATTCCTCATTAAGAGGAGCCAATTAAGGGGAGTTAATAAGTAGTTATACCCATGATCCCTCATTAAGAGGAGACAATCAAGCGAATTATAACTCCCTATTAAGCCTATAAATAGCCCACTAGTAGGCTAGGCTTAGGGTTTTGAAAAGATTCAAGTCCAATAGGCTCACGGTCTTGAAGAAATTTAAGTCCAAGAGGCTTTTTGAAGAGCATAAGCTTCTTTGGTGGCTTCAAAGCATAAGCCAACAAGAGATCTACTCTCTCGCTTCTAAGAATTCAGAGAATCACTTCTCTAATCCTACAAGGATCAATTCAGGATGTTAATACCCTAAGATCTTCCTCCCTCTCAAGGAATCTCCGGAGCCAGGCGAGAAGGAATTTCTAAGCAGAAGCATTCGAATATTAATCGCTCGCATCGTCAACGGGACAAAGTGGTCGCGCGCTGATCAGACTCCCATCGTCACACTTTCCCAGAAATCTCAGAGGAGATCTACTTGTAATTTTCTTTTTCTTTCTATAAAGAAATACTTGTAATTTCGCTCCTCGACCCTTTTTATAAGTTTTACCTTACCCAAATCAATAGAAAATAAGATGGCGACTCCACTGGGGAATGTATTCTCTCATTGGGGAAGAAATTCAAGTCCAAGAGGCTTTTTGAAGAGCATAAGCTTCTTTGGTCGCTTCAAAGCATAAGCCAACAAGAGATCTACTCTCTCGCTTCTAAGAATTCAGAGAATCACTTTTCTAATCCTACAAGGATCAATTCAGGGTGCTAATACCCTAAGATCTTCCTCCCTTTCAAGGAATCTCCGGAACCAGGCGAGAAGGAATTCCTAAGCAGAAGCATTCGAAGATTAATCGCTCGCATCGTCAACGGGACAAAGTGGTCGCGCGCTGATCAGACTCCAACCGGCACACTTCCCCAGAAATCTCAGAGGAAATCTATAAAGAAATACTTGTAATTTCTCTCCTCGATCCTTTTTGTAAGTTTTCCCTTACCCAAATCAATGGAAAACAAGATGGCGACTCCATTGGGGAGTGTATTCTCCACTGCTGAGAATCAAGTGTCACAACGTGACGATCAGACCTTCGGGTCTATTGCTGAGACGCTGGTCGTTCACTTTGACGAAGAGAAGTTCGATTAACTTCTTTCTGGGGGTAGCAAAAGTCCCCTACGTGTGCGCAAGCACAGGGAGGTCAGCGTAGCCAGAGCTCCTCTGGTTACCTCTTGGAAGCAAGTCTCTATTGAGACAAATAAGGCTCCCTGCAAGCCTATTATAGGCTCAGACAAAGCTGAACAGACTCTATGCGAGTCTAGCACAGTCTCAGCAAAGGCTAACATAGCCTCGTGCCAGTATGTTAACACTGTGCGCGAAGCTATAAAGGTTCCTTGTGAACCTAAAACAGCCTTTGCGAAGGCTATGTGGATTGCAAAACATGTAGTCTCATGCGAGGTTAGAAATAGGTCTCTTGATTCAGCTTCCTGCGAAGCTAAAATAGTCTCTGACTGCTAGAGTATTCCAACTCTTCACAGAGCTAAGCCCCGCCTATCACGCGAGGTTAGGGCTAAAGCACTTTGTGCTAATAGCGAGGCTACTGCAGCCCCCCTTACATCATCAGCACTATTGGGCAGTGTTAGGCTCGCCGTTAGCGACAAAACCAAAGCACTAAGTGCTAAAGACCTTAACCATGAAGTTAAAAATGAAGCACCACTGAGTGCTAACAGTGAGGCTACTTCAACCTCGCTCACAGGAAGAACTCCGCGCAACAAAGCTAAGCTCGCCATCAAAGGCAGTGCTAAAACAGGCGAAGCTACTCTTTCAGGGGAAGCTATCCTAGCTTCGGCTATAGCCCAAAAGAAAGTCTTCAAGGCTAAGCTCAGGGTTTCTCAACCCAAGCAGGCTAACATCCAGTTTCCCTGAGTCTCCGTGTTGGATCAGTTGGACCCAGGTAACGCAAACTTGCGGGATTATCTGAGCAACAAGTGGAAACTCCGCTCCGAAGAGCCAGTTCACTTCTCGCCATCCCAGTGCGGACAAGTGGGGTGTCAACCTGTGATGGTACATTTCGTCCACTGTTGTTTGGGACCAATCCCCACAACTTCTCCTCTGAGCCAGCAGTCGGTGTTCAACCAGTTGTCAGTCCAAACTTCTGAGGAGTTCAAGTCTCGAAAGAATAAGACAGTGAAGGTGCCTCACCTCGCAGTTGCCTCTATCAACATGATAAGCAGAGGAAGGGACCTACTACGATCTCAAAGAAGGAAACAGGGGGTTCGCACTCTCTCATTCAGTTCTCCAGGGCCCGACTATAGCCCCGACTTAGGTTAGGTTCTGGTCAGAAAAGGGGTGCCTTCCAAGGTACGGTACCCTATAATTATGGACAACCTTCTTTCTCAGAAGCTATGTTGTCAGAACTATTGAGACACCAATTCCAATGGTCCAATGATGAAGAAGAAGCCAGCGGCTACGCTTCCTCCGCCACCATCAATTCTGTGCAGGCAAGGTTTGTATCAGCCAACATGGCTGATAAAAACAATGATGATGATCTGCATCATCGCATGGAGGCACAGGAGCAGACTTTCAAGGCCCAACAAGAAGCTTTGGACAATACCCAGCAAATATTAATTTAGCTCCTAACAAACCGGAAGAATAATAACACAACCGATAGTAATCACAAAAACGAGGAGAACAACAACAATGAACTTCCCAAGACAGATCATTCAAAGGAGGGCTCTTCAATCGATGCCAAAGTGATCAAAGGCATCCAAGCTTAGATCACATCCCTAACCCAAAGGGATGAACTAAAGAAAGTAGGGGCAGTCCGTCCTTACTCCTTGGAATGGGATTCAGTCTCATATCCGCCAAAGTTCAAGCCACCAACGTTGCACTCGTATGATGGCAAGAGCTCGCCAAATCAGCACGTTTACTACTTCCGATCGCAAACCGATAATGTAGTAGGAATGATGCTATCATGGCCAGACTGTTCATTGGCACCCTCAAGGGGTAGCCTTTGATTGGTTCAGGAGTCTTCCCGCGAACTCCATAAATTCCTGGCTCGACTTGGAAACCTGATTCTCTCCCGATTCTACGAGGATGATACCGAGGTGACCATGAACACACTCCTTTCGGCAGTCTAGAAAGAAGGAGAATCTGTACGAGATTATATAGAGAGATTCCACAATCTTTCTCTCATGTGCCTGCAGGTATGCCTTTACCCATGTTGCTTCAGATGTGTAGGCATAACTTCTTCGATAGAGTGAAAGTTCGCATGGGAGCCGTCAAAGCCCACACTTGGAAGGAGCTTATTGAACAAGCTGAGATAGCTAAAAAATCAGCTAAAAAGTTTGAGACTCCCAAAAGCCGGTGGGGAATCAACAGTAAAAGCTATGACACGGCTGAATCTTCTGACACATCAGCATTGGAAGTATATGGAGGAACTCGATCAAAGAAGGGTAACTCCAATAAAACTTTAGAGTATCAAAGATAGTTTTCCTTCAAAGATGAGCATGTGGTGACACTTTTTCACTTGCTCAACAAAGGTAACAAGCTCAAGTTGTCAGGTTAGACGCCTAGACGAAGTGGGACGAACGAATGATCCCAACTATTGTCTTTTCCATGGGATAGTTCATCATCCTACTTGTAGGTGCAATGTTCTTAAGGACAAAATCTAAGCACTGATCGAAGCAGGTGTTTTGACTCTGAAGTCAAAACATAAAAGGTCACTGCCTAACTCCTATCCTGAAAGGGAGTATGGAGGTAGTCAACTCTACTTTCAAAAGCCATGGGTCTTATCCAATCAACATCTAAAGCAATGGGACTCAAGCCAGTCCAAAGCTAAATGCAAGTCTTACAATGTCTCTTGCAGCAGATGACACCGCACCAGCAACTCCTTTCAGCAGCTCTGAAGAGGAGACAATCGTCTCAACTGTTACTTGATAGCCGACGAGCACTAGGTCTGGCAAATAACTTGCGACAGTACAACTAGACCCCGGCGAGACGCAACAGCCAACGACGTCGGAAAACGCGCAGGGGGTTGGAATATGTCATTCCACCACCAAATGAGGACAACCTTTCGTAGTAGAGGCAGTCTACTCGAGTGAAGCTTATCGCCTAGCAAATCTAAACAGTGACACGCTCCTGATGCCAATCAACGACAAGTGCTATTCATGATCACGTTAACACTATACCTCTGATCAAAGAAGTACTATACATGATCATGTTAGCATTACACCTCTGATCATCAAGTCGGACTCGTTTGACTGTTTTATCTCCTCGAGGAGTCCCTTTCCACAGGTGGAATCAATTTCAACCATCTCTGCATTCTTCTTTCGGCAAATCAATTCGGTTTCACGATGATCTTGAATGAGCTGAATTCATCGAAGAAGGTTCGTGATGTATCCTTGCAGGACCTTTCTAATATTTTCACATTCATGTTCAGATTCGATAATCAGCTGTGACTAAATTCTCGATTATGACGAATAAAAGTGAAACTCCACGAGGAATCTCGACTTACCCGATATATTTCCTGTGAAGTTTGTACTCCATATCTAGACACGAAGATCAGCTGAGTATCAGAGTCTTAATGAACAAAAGGTGACGCTCCACGAGGAATGTCAATCTACCTGACAAATTTCCCATGAAGTTTAGACTTAACTCTTTAATCCCAGCGAGATTTTTGAGGCCCCCAGTGGAATACAAAAATGTTCACTTTATATGACACGATCTGAAGCCTTCGGTGAATAAGGTTAGAGGAAAACATTGGCTTCTAAGTCCAATATAAAATTCTCAACAACTCATCATGATGAGGGGAATAGCATGGCTAGCCCAACTTAAACGGTAGTTGGTAAAAGAATACCAAATCTGTTGACAGCTGAAGATTTGCTAAAAATTATAAGGGACCTGATCTCGCTTTTTCCACCAAAGTCCCCTACCAATTCTCGTCCATAGAATGGTAGGACCACAACAGGCTGTATTCATTTTCTTAAAAACAGATCACAACTGTCATGCTTAAAGCTCACGCCTCTGACAGTAAAACTTTTCCCCAACGGATCTTACTAATATCCTTAACAGAGCAAACTCCACTTGTCATTCTCTTCAATAGAATGACAGGTCCACTCAAATTGCTGTTATGTTCAAACACATCTAACAGTAAATGAATCCTTGTCAAGTTAACACACATCTCTGATAAGTTGCTTTACAAATCCCCAAGTGGAGAAGCTGTCACGATCACTTCTGACAAAATCTCCTTTCTAATTCTCCAGCAAGGGATTTGGTTGTTACGTTAATGATTACCTCTGACAACTTTTTAAGAATAATCTCTCCCCTACCGAATCCCCACAGAGTTCTTTTTGTCACGTTAATGATTACCTCTGACATATAATCTCTTATGGGATTCATTTTCTAACTCGGTAGACTCCCCTCAAAGTCTATTATTCTCTTTCAAGTCCCCAATGGACACTCTTGGTTGTCACGTTAATAATACACCTCTGACAATTTCTTCCAAATTGCATTTGAAGGCAGTACCAATTTTCCCACGGAATTTATGATCAATCCTATTTCCTCCAGTGAAATTATTTCTTTTACCGTCATGTCCAGCTTGTCACCTTTGAACGGTAAAAATCCCGAGCTTAGTAACTTCTCAATCTTTATGTTCATGTTACCTCTTAATCGACAGAAAACCAAGTCTTATCTTCCAGTCCAGTAGGGACTACTCCTTTGTCGTTATGTCCAGTTCGCCACCTCTGAACGGTAGGGCTCTAATTCTAGCAACTTTCAGTCGGTTATGTCCACATTACCTCTGAACCGACAGATGTCTAGATCTCTCCTCTTTATGGTACTCAAACTGTCAAGTCCAGCTCATCACCTCTAAACAGGCGAGTCCATTAATTTGTTCTCCTTCCCCCGTCATGGCCGGGAATTCTTACTGTCACGTTAATACGACTACCTTTGAACAGCGAATTGTGAGCCTGATGTCTCTTAGTTGGTCATGTTCATATTACCTCTGAACCGATGGGTGCCCAGATCCAATTCACCCTTACAGTCCCTAGTGGACTAGCTGCTAAGTTGATGCAACTACCTCTGGCAGCGGATTCAGAGTTTAGTGTGTCTTAGTCTATCATATCCAGTTTATCACCTCTGAATAGATGGGTCCCTAAAATCGGATTCACCTCCTTTTTGTCATCATGTCCAAATCATCACCTCTGAATGACAAAATTTCGAGCTTGATGGCTTCTCAATCGGTCATGTCTAGTCAATCACCTCTGAACCGATAGATAACCAAGTCTTCGCTTTTTGTTTACTGTTATGTCCAGTTCGTCACCTTTGAACAGTAACATTCCGAGTTTGATAATTCTAATCGGTATGTCCAGTACATCACCTCTGAACCGATGAATATCCAATCTCACCTTTCTTTGTCGTTATATCCAGTTCATCACCTCTGAACGACAAGGCTTCGTGTCTGGTGATCCTAATCAGTTATGTCCAGTTTGTCACCTCTGAACTGACGGATATCCAGATCTAACTTTCCAGTCCGGTAGGGACTCTTCTCGCTGTTATGTCCAGTTTATCACCTCTGAACAGCGAACGCTATTTTCTTGCGATTCCTAACCTGTTATGTCCACATTACCTCTGAACAGACGGATTCCTATATCTGCTCCCCTTTGTCCCTAGTGAGTTCTCATACTCAGACTGATTTTGTCATGTTCCTAACCTCCGAATAATTATTAGTCATAGTTCTAATTTCTTTGGGGAATTCTACTTGGTGAATGCTCTCCCTTTGAACACCCGAGGTAATTCAAAGTATTTCGAAATCCGAACCATTCCATTGCGGAATTACGAAAACTTTGAAGGGGTCTTGTTGACACTCAAAAAAGACAAAATCTCGAACAGCTTTTCAACCGGTCTGAACGATGTCTAACTTGTCGACATTTACAAAGATAAGTCGCAGACAAGCTGACGACCAGTTCTGCCCATCCCCGAGGGACAAATCAGCGACTTGGACTCTACTGATCCAGTGAAGCAAATAGTAAGCCAAGGTGTCTTTGAAGAGACCTAAGCAGGCCTAAGATGTTAAGTTAGCTTAACACTTAACATCGCATGAGCCCAAAGGGATAGCCTCTGTAATACCCCGTTCCCAGAATACGTACTTAGTTGCGTATTCAGCTTTTCGATCGTATTTTTCGATTTACTTCCTGTATTTGACCGATTTCAATTTCAAACATCATTTTCTAATATATTAGATTTTATATGATTTTCTGGATTTTTCCTGAATTAAAATGAATTTCTTCAAAACCGGTCGACCAGTGTCACTGATCGATTCCCGAATTTTTATTTTCCAAACAGTTAGGAATTTCTAGAAAGTCCTTTAGGCTTTATTTCTTAGAATCCTGTTTTCTATCTAAATACTTTTTCTGAGAATTTTATGAATTTATGAAAATTCTAACGGAGTCGGTAGATAACTGATTCCGGGATTTTTAGTTTTAAAACTATAAAGTATTTCTTAAAAAGGATTTCACTATTAGTCTTCATATATTATTATTGATTTTGGTGAAATTTACGAGTCGTTCCGAGATACTTGAATTTCGGACGATTTCGGTATTTCCGAAATATTTTCCGTATCCTCGACTTAAACCCGGGAACTTGTCTTTTCATTATTTTATATTCTAAGTCCAAGAGTAAATATCTTCCTTTATGAATTTCTTTCCATTTTTCCTTTTCCTTTATTTCTCTTTCTCCACAACCACAAACTTTTCCCATTTTTCCAAAATTCAAATCTCTTCCAAATTCCAACTCCACATAATCTCACCAACCCCCTCATTTAATGCATCTCTCTCTCTCTCCCATGGCCGGCCAAGTGGCCAAGAAGAGGGACACCCATCCCTCTCCTATTTTACAATAAACCCCCTCACATTTACATTATTTACACCTCCCTTACAAAATCAAAATCCTATATAAACTTTCTTTTACAATTCTTTTCTCTTTCTTCACTTCACCAAGAGATTAGCCTTCACCATTTTCTTCTCCATCTCAAACCCTAACTCCAAACCACCTCAAAGTCTTCATCTCCTTCTCAAGCAACTACAACCCTTGGATTTGGATTGCATATCTCTTCATCGGAAGTATCGCCAAAGACCTAGTTGGTGATATTGTCGTCAACGATCATTCGGAACTCGTAGAAGCTTCACACACCGTTCGAAGTGAGTATTTTTACTCACCAACCCCCTCATTTAATGCATCTCTCTCTCTCTCCCATGCCGGCCAAGTGGCCAAGAAGAGGGACACCCATCCCCTCTCCTATTTGCAATAAACCCCCTCACATTTACATTATTTACACCTCCCTTACAAAATCAAAATCCTATATAAACTTTCTTTCAATTCTTTTCTCTTTTCTTTTCTTCACTCACCAAGAGATTAGCCTTCACCATTTTCTTCTCCATCTCAAACCCTAACTCCAAACCACCTCAAAGTCTTCATCTCCTTCTCAAGCAACTACAAACCCTTGGATTTGGATTGCATATCTCTTCATCGGAAGTATCGCCAAAGACCTAGTTGGTGATATTGTCGTCAACGATCATTGTCGGACTCGTAGAAGCTTCACACAACCGTTCGAAGTGAGTATTTTTACTCACCAAGACTAGACAACTTCCTTGTTTACTTGTGTTGATCATTCATGTACACTTGTGCCATAAAAATCATATTTTTAGCCCATCAAACAACCATCAGAAAATCTGTTCTGTTACTGTTCTCCCCACGATTAGTCGACTTAACCTAGGGACCAGTCGACCAACCCACCTTAGCTGAAACTTAACCTTTTCTGATTTCACATTTTAGTCGACTAAGCCATATTACCAGTCGACTAGAACCCCCTAGTCGACTACATTTTTAACCTAGTCGACTAACCTTTCCCCTGGACCAGAAAACACCAACTCTCGGTTCCAGTCGACTCATCCAAAATATTAGTCGACTTAGGACCCCTAGTCGACTACCCATCCTCCCTAGTCGACTCCTGTTTTCCTGAAATAAAAACATCAACTCTCTGTATCACAGACTTAGTCGACTTAAGTACCCGTTAGTCGACTAGTAGTTCCCTGTTAGTCGACTAACCATTCCACCTAGTCGACTAACTATTCCTGAACAGAATTCCAACTTTCTGGAACCCAGTTTTAGTCGACTCATCTAGACTGTTAGTCGACTTAAGACCCCTATTAGTCGACTAATCCTTCCACCTAGTCGACTAATTCTGAATGTCTGATTAGTTGATTTCCTATTTGAATTTGGGTTTACCTTTGATACAGGTGTACATATTATTCATGTTTATACTTCATGACTGGTATTACATGACATGTTACTTAATGGACATTACTTCTTGTCACTTCATGACTTATTATTGTATAGTCTCATTCCATAACTTGTTAAGAAATGGATATCACCACTTATCATGCCATCACTTGAACCAAGCATGATACACTTGACTTTTGTATAAAATGGACCAACTTACATATGGTCGGGGGAAACAAGCGGATATCGATATGTGTTCGTGTTTACAGTGGCATTAGGTATATTGTACAATCATATTTCCGGTCTGACCTGAGGGCCTCCAGGGGACCGAGGGGAGTGCTTGCTCCCTCTTCCTGAATACTGTCATGACAAAGGGCATACATAAGTCCCTCCTGATAGGCCTTGCGGCTGGTTCCGTCATCAAGCAACGGAACACCCTGGACCGTGGTCCCGGGCATGCACGGGACCCACTGTAAACATAGTTCGTCGATACAACCGCCGTTTCCAATAACAACCTTGCTTTACTAGGATATGGATCTATGTGCTCTGGGACGCTGGGTCACATAGTTAGATATCACAGTAAGACATATAATATAAGACGTTAACTGTAGATTCATTATATTAGGATTTTGTCTCTTCATGCTTTTCATACTTGTTAGTTGATATTCCTTATAACTGTTTCATCTTTCCTTATTCATGTCCTTTAGCCACTTGGCTATAGTTTGTTCATTGTTATATGTCTTGACTCCTTGGATTTGCACATTCAGATTTCGAAGCTTGGAACGAAGTGGAGCCATCCACAGAGGACCAAGCTTACCTTAGTGAGCAGGCGGACTAGTTCCAGTCCCCTCGTGCCAGACCTACCTTTTGACTCACGAGATCTTCTTTCTACTTGTGAGCTTTTTGTATACATATTTGTATATATTTTTTTGGACTTGGTTATGATGTAATACACATGTAATGTGTAATACTTTATAATATCCTGTGATAACTTTGTATGTGTACTTCTTGTGTTGGCATATGTATGAATACCACGCTTTGTCGTGTACTCTGATCCCTGTTGTACTTTTATGCTTAGCGTATATACGTGAGGGCATTTTCTGACCTACGTATATACGTCGCAGTGACGTCCCCGTATCCATGGAATCGGGCGTTACAGGTTGGTATCAGAGCTTAGGCTCTCAAACCTAAAGTACAATCAAGCAGCAAATTCTAGTAATTTGCTAATGCCAACTACAATATACAAGTTATTAAGTCCTTCTTATTCCTTCCTTGATTCATTCCCTTGTATCCTAAACTCCTTCCATTTGTTTCCAAATTCCAGTCATTTTTTCCCAACTCGTATGGAGAGAAGAACGGGTAGAAACTACTCCGGGCAAGCGTCGAATGGACCCACGGGAGAGAATGTAGATATTCTGAGGGTCATTCAGACGATGGAGAACCAGCAGCCAGACGGAACTTCTCCGGCAAGAGTTGACAGCTCCAAAAAACAGAGGCCGGGGAACATTTCAGATTTCAGAAGGTTGCAGCCAGCTATATTCACGGGAGAAGAGAAGCCTTTGGATGCTGAGCAATGGTTGACGGATACATCTGATCTGCTGAATGCAGCTAGAGTACCAAAGGAGAACCAAGTTGAGGTCGCCAAGATTCAGTTGAAAGATGTAGCCAGAACTTGGTGGCTCGCTGAAGAGGCCAGATTGGAGAAGCCTGTCACCTGGACACGTTCTCCAAGAGTTTCTACAGCAGATTCTTCCCTGCTCTGCTCAGAAAGATATGGAAGAGCAGTTTATCAGACTCCAGCAGTGGAACAAGTCCGTGGACGAGTATGCCGCGAGTTTCTCAGACTCAGCCGCTTTGCTCCGTACATGGTGACGGATGAGGAGACGGGCAAGCAGATTCCAGCAGGGCCTGCATATGGACATACAGGTCTTCTTGATGCCCCAGCAGCTGAAGACTTATTCAGAAGTTCTCACCATAGCTCGAGAGGTGGAGCGTGGGTTAGAGAAGAAGCAAGCCAACCAGATGAGGAACCAGGCCATGAAGAGGCCGTTTGCACCAATGGGAAGAGGAGCCCATACAGAGCAGCAAAGGTTCAGGCAAGGCAACCATTCAGACCAGCTCCTTACCAGATGGCTCGACCAGGTCCTATCTGCAACTTTTGCCAGAAACCAGGTCATTCTCAGCAGAATTGTCGTAGGGCAAATGGATTGTGTTTGTTGTGTGGGTCCCGAGACCATTCTGTAGAGGCCTGTCCACATAGGAGAATGGGGATTGCAAATCAGACCTTGCCAGCACTTCCAGGACCCAATGGACAGAGAGTAATCCAGGGCCACTTGGGCAGAGGAACCATGGACCAGTGATGAGAGAGCTCTTCCCTTCCTCCACAGCATTTGTTCGCCCAGTCCAGAGAGGAGCCAGGACTGCAGCAGGGCGTGGTAGAGGTCAGGCTTACAATCTGACTGCAGAAGAGGCTGAGACATCTGAGGAGGTGATAACAGGTAACATCAGAGTTCATTCAAAACCTGTTCTCGCTCTTTTCGATTCAGGAGCATCCCACTGTTATATCTCAGATCATTTTGTGGCTTTACATTCTATACCTGTTAGATTATTAGACCACAAATGGGAGATTAGTACAGGGAATGGAGTAGTCATATCTTCTAGAGTTTGTACTGATTGTCCAGTAGAACTATGTGATAAAATCTTGGCCATAGATATGATCGTACTAGACACCAAGGGTACGACGTAATCTTAGGCATGACCTGGCTCAGTCAGTACTATGCAGTGATTGATTGTAGGGAGAAGAAGAGATTAATTTCAGAATCCCTCATCAACCGGAGTTCCAATTTAGTGGAGAAGTGAAGTCTACCAAGGGAAAGACTCGGATGACTACTTCGGAGGTTCAGAAGCAGAAGGTACCGGTGTGGAATGAATTCCCAGGAGTGTTTGCTGAGATCTCAGGACTGCCACCTGACAGGGTGATCGAGTTCTCCATTGACACAGTTCCAGGAGCAGCTCCTATATCCAAGGCTCCGTACAGGATGGCACCGACGGAGTTAGAAATTCTGAAGAAGCAGCTGCAGGAATACTCAGACAAAGGATTGATTAGACCAAGTACTTCACCATGGGGAGCTCCAGTACTATTGGCGAACAAGAAGGATGGTGGTAAGAGGCTTTGTATTGATTATAGGGAATTGAACAAAGTTACCATCAAGAACAAGTATCCCTTACCCAGGATTGATGATCTTTTGATCAGCTTCATGGAGCCCGTGTATTCTCTAAATTGGATTTACAGTCGGGTTACATCAGCTAAGGGTGAAGAAGGAAGATATTCCGAAGACGACATTCAGGACCCGTTATGGCCACTATGAGTTTCTAGTTATGCCTTTCGGAGTCACCAATGCCCCTGCAGTTTTCATGGATTTGATGAACCGAGTGTTCTCGCCCTATCTGGATCAGTTCGTTGTTGTTTTCATAGATGACATTTTGATCTATTCAAAGAACAACAGGGAGCATGCAGAACACTTGAGGATTGTGTTGCAGACTCTCCAGCAGGAGCAGCTTCATGCCAAGAGGAGCAAGTGTGAGTTTCTGGTTGGACAGTATAGCCTTCCTTGGACACATGGTTTCAGCGGAAGGAATTTCAGTTGATCCTAGCAAAGTTCAGGCAGTGAAGGATTGGCCAATTCCAAGGACGGTGACTGAGATTAAGAGTTTTCTTGGACTAGCCGGGTATTACAGACGCTTTGTCCAGGATTTCTCTAGGGTTGCAGCCCCGTTGACCAGGCTCACCAGGAAAGGAGTAGGTACATTTGGACAGAGGAGTGTACCGCAGCATTTGAGCAATTGAAGCAGAGGCTCATTTCAGCTCCAATCTTGAGGACTCCCTCAGGTAGAGGAGGGATGGTCATATTCAGTGATGCATCAGGTAAAGGCCTAGGATGTGTACTAATGCAACATGATCATGTCATAGCATATGCATCTAGGCAACTGAAGACTCATGAGCGGAATTACCCAACTCATGACTTGGAGCTAGCAGCTGTGATATTTGCATTGAAGATCTGGAGGCATTATCTTCTGGGAGACAAAGTGTTGATATACACGGATCACAAGAGCCTCAAGTATATCTTCTCACAGAAAGAGTTGAACATGAGGCAGAGGAGGTGGCTTGAACTTATGGCGGACTATGATATTGACTTGCAATAATCATCCAGGCAAGGTTAATACAGTTCCAGATGCACTGAGCAGGATGCCAGAGAATAGAGTGCTTGTCCAGCTCACTCAGCAGAAGGAGTTGATTCAAGACTTCATCAGATTGGACTTGATGATAGTTCGAGGAACTGAGAAGGCAGGACAGTTCATGACTTACTTTGCAGATCCAGTCAGCATTGATAGATGAGATCAAGGAAGCTCAAAAGGAGGATCCCAGATTACAGAAATTCCGAGCTCAGGTAGAGGCTGGATTTGGACTGATATCTGTATTCATCCAGATGGTGCATTTATTTTTGGTAGCAGGATTTGTGTTCCCCAAGGAGAAATTAGACAAAGATCCTAGCAGAAGCTCACAGTTCAGCCTATTCCATACACCCGGGGGAACCAAGATGTATCAGGACTTGAAGAAGCAGTTTTGGTGGAATGCTATGAAGAGGGAGATAGCCCAGTATGTTTGTAACGCCCCGATCCGGAGGGTACGGAGACGTTACTGCGACGTATATACGAAGGTCAGAAATACCCTAACGTACATACGCTAAGCATCAATACAGGCAGGAATTAAAGTGCGAAAGCACAGTGGTAATATACAATCCAGCAATAATAACAACAGTACAGTTATCACAAGGCATGATATAATAATCAAGAATATATGATCACTGAGAAGCACAAAAGCAGGACGTACAATATGAAATACTGGAAAGTACTCACGAGTGGCAAGATGAAAATCTCGCGAGCCAATCAAGAAAAGGCGGGAAGGAAGAGGGTCCAGATAGGTAACTGCTAACCCACGCTCCCGCTGCGCACTCTGATCAGGTACACAGCAAGCTATGGTCCAGACTCCATGATCTGGACATGAGAATCCAGGGTTGTTAGCAACCCAGCGAGCACAAAGAATGAAGCCAGATGGCGTGCATAACAGGCACACGTGTACATGATCAAGTGATGTGGTCCATGCATGATACAGGAAATGACAAGTATTATAATGAAAATGACAGTAAATCCGAGATCAAGTAAATACATGTATATCAGTAAATCTGAATCAGAAAACATGCATGGAAAATGGTATAGAAGAGCATAGGTGCACATAATGATGCGATAAAATATGGCAATGTGATAAATACGCGATAAATATAAGTATGGACAATTCTAGTTGTATAAGCTCGGATAATGGATTCATGGAGTGATACGTCAAGGGGATAATCCAAACAAGGAAACCTTATCTATTACCACATATCCGATGTCACCATCATCTGATTTATACAACTTGAGTTGCCCTCAGAGTACAGAACTAAGGTGTGTCAGTAATAATCCTTGTCCACATATATCATGTCATAATGCAGGGTGTCGACTCAGAACATAATACTGAAACTGGAGAATATAAAAGTATAGCATTTTAATTAATCCAGCAATAATAGTCCTACCATCTGATATTTTAATCGCCTCCCTACCAGTGTCTCACATCACTGATAGTCCATACTAGAGTTCGCACTCTGTAGAACTTACCCGAGTCTGATATGTGAGTATCAGGACCCGGACAAAGGAGAGACCAAATATCACACGTTCCTAACATTACTACTGTTTGGTTGTTTTATGTTATTCATCCGATTCATATGCTTTTGTATGTGCTAACCGGCACACATACATCCACTTATGAATAAGACGAGTTATTATTTGAAACTGATAATCTGATGGCTCATATTTATAGTGGGTCCCATCTCAGCTAGGGACTATGCTCAGGAGTACAGGCTACTGCTTCCGGGGACTTATCATTACGCGCCCCACGACACTTCAGATTCAGGCTACTGCTTCCGGGGACTTATCATTACGCGCCCCACACGACACTTCAGAAACCATTATAAATATGACATCAACCGGTGTCCATCAGTTTCCCCCACCCAGTGAAAGTTGAGTATTTTATTATATATGTTGCCCAAAGATAATGTCCACAAGTGCATACAGTATAATCATGATTATCCAACTACAGGAGTTAACACAGGAGTATAATATCAGAGTCCCTCTTTTCAGGGGTTCAGGAGTACAGGAGTCCAGGAGATACAAGAGTACAGGAGATACAGGAGTGCCAGATGTCTGGTCACATAATAATCATGAATATGCCAGGTAATACAGATGCCAGGTGTCAGGTGTCAGGTATCAGGTGTTATATATATCAGGTGGTAAATATAGCATGTCAAATACCGGTGTCATATATCAAGTGTCAAATATAGCAGGGCCAAGTACCAATATCCGGTGTCATGTGTCAAATATAACATGGCAAGTACTGTCTCAAGTATCATATATCAAATATAGCATGGAAAGTACCGGTGTCAAATATAGCATAGCAAGGGTTGGTGTAAGTACCGAGTGCCGGTGTAAATACCGAGTACCGGTGTTCATATATCATGTATCAAGTGTAACATGCCAAGTGCCGGTGTAATACCGAGTGCTGGTGTCAGATGTCACGGTCAAGTGTAGCATGGCAAATATCGGTGTCAACTATAGCATGATAAATACCGATGTCAAATATAGCGTGAAAATTATCGGAATTAATATAGCAGGGTATTATTAGAATTAAATATAGCAATGGCAATTATCAGAATTAAATATGATAATTATTGAAATTAAATATAGTATGACAATTGTTGGAATTAAATATAGCATGATAATTATCGGAACAATTATCGAAATTAAATATGGCATGACAATTATGTACTAAAATTAGCAGGGCCCGTATTGGCACTTTAAAATGTCCACAAGTCAATATCATGATATAAATACTAGGGTAATTATTTTTAAAGTAATAGTAAGCACTCGCCTGAAACCGGGACGAAAATACCGGTTAAAGTCCAGAAAATCGGCGACCCGCACGAGAATCCTAGCCCACCGCATTATATATATTAAAATATATATTTATAAATATTTATAAAAATTTTTAGAGAGGGAAAGAGAGAGGAGAGAGAAAGTTGTAGTAAAAAGAGAGAAAATAGGATGGTTTTTAAAAGGAATTAGAAATAGAAATGGAAGGGGGTAGAGTTGAAAATTATAGGGAGGTGATTTTATAGAATGGTAGAGGGTATTTTTTGGAATGAGGAAAAGTGAGTGTTTATTTTAGGGAATGAATAGAAATTTGAATGAAAGAAAGAAAGAAAGAAAAGAAGAAAAGAAAGAAAGAGGGGGATCGGCCGGCGGTGCCGGCCGGCCTGCGGGCGGCGGGGGCGGCGGCGGCGCCGGGAGGCAGGGCGCGCGCTGCGGTAAGGGGGGGGAGGAGGTGGTGTTGGGTGTTTGGATTGTTGTTTTGGTGGTGGTTGTTTTGATGGAGGTGGAAATGATGGTGGTGGTGGTTGTGGTGGTTGTGGTGGTGATGGAGGTGATGGGGAGGTAGGTGAGGAGGAGGAGGTGTTATTGGATTGGTTGGAGTGGAGATTTTGGTGGTGGTGCTGGAGAATTTTGGAGATGGAGTTTGTGTAATGGAGGTGGGTTTATGGTGAAATTGGAGAAGGAGATGGGGATTTTGAGGTTGTTGGAGGTGGGGAAGTGGAGAGGAGGTGTGGAGGAGGAGATGGCCGGGCCCTAGGGACGGCCGGTGGTGACGGTGGTGATGGTGGAGGCGGCGGCCGAGAGTGGTGGTTCGTGAGTGGAGTTGTGAGGAAGAAGATGAAGTATTCTTGTTTTTCTTTTGAATTTTTTTAATTCCCTTCAAGTGAATGAGGATGTGGTGATTTAATAGAGGATGAAGGGGAGAGATTTGATGGCTTAGGGATGGTGGTAGGGCTGCGTGAGCCACGGCTGTCGGGCGGCGATGGTCGTGGATAAAGCCAGTAATTAGGGGAAAAGGATTAATGATAATAAATGAAAAAAGAAATAAAAGAAAGGAAATAAAAAAAATGTTAAGAAAAAGGAAATAAATATTTAAAAAATTTTATTATTATCTATTATATTTGTTAAAATTTTTGGTAGCAAAAGTAGGAGAGTAGAGGAAGAAAAGGCCAGAAAGAATTCGCCGGTAAAAATATTATTATTTAAATAAGGCGAAAATTTGACTGTTTCAGAAACGTACCGAAAATTCTCAAAAATAGCAAATATTATTCTAAGATACAAGGTGAAATCGGATTTGAGAAATTCGATGTAGTTTTCAAATTAAAAATCCTGGATCTTCCTCCGGCGGTACGGTCGACACCAAAAACCGGTGGATTTTCGATAAATTCTGAAAATCTCGAAAAATGAATTTAGATAGAAAATGATATTCTAAGAAGTAAACTGAAAGCCGTTTTTGAAAATTCAATCCCATTTGAAAACTAAAATCCTGGAATCAGTCAGTGATACCGACCGACACCGTTTTTGGAGATTTTTGCAAATAATTCTGAAAATTCCAGAAAATCATGAAAAATCCAAATATTGGAAAACAATGTTTAAAACTAAAATCGGTCAAATCGGATTAGCAGAAAGGCCAAATCGAGCGAAGCACTAGGTTCGGGCCCCCGATTCAGACTAGAGCTGACTCCGTGGCCACGAATCCAAATCCAACACA
>JAVJIF010021345.1:0-60991 GCA_038442645.1 Agave tequilana
TTGAATAGATAAATGTTGAATGATCTACTGTTGACTTGTTAAAGCCATACATTTGAATAGTCTGTTGGAAATTGTGACACCAAGTTTTAGAGGCCTGCTTCAAGCCATACACAGCCCTCCTCAATTTGCATACATAATTATGTGGATCAACTTCATAAAAACCTTCTGCTGTTCAATAAAGAACTCTTCCTTCAACACTCCATGCAAGAAAGCATTTTTAACATCCAATTGATAAGAAGGCAAATTTTGTGTGATAAAGTAATACACAAAATAATTCTCACTGTAACAATCTTGACAATTGGGCTAAAAGTTTCATTATAATCCAATCCATGTTGTTGATTATACCCTTTTGCAACCAGACACACCTTGTATCTCTCTATAGTAGCGTCTGATTTATATTTGATTTTATATACCCATTTTTCCCTCACTACATTTTATCGCTTGGCCTTTCTGTAATCTCCTAAACATTATTGATTTTCATGGCTTCAATTTCTTCCCACATAGCATCAATCCATTTCCATAGTCGGCTACTTCTATTATTCTCTTTTCTACAATCTGGTTTTTCTTTCAACGTTGAAAGTTCATCAAATACCGCATTTCTCGGTATGAACACCCGCCTTAATGATGGATTGTAACACCTGTGTCCTTCATATCCTTGTTCATACCTAATACATTTCTTCGCCTTTGGTGGAAGTTTTTACGCTAAGTTGGATCCTTCTAGGTACAGAATTACAACTGAAGAGTCTTCGCAAAGAATAATCGGGCTTCTTGTCAAACAACTTTTCACACGGATACCTTTCAACACATCACCAGGTACCTATTTTATCAAAAATGCATCTGTGTGAAAAGCCTTAGTCCATAACTATGTTGGCACTTTAGCATCAAATAGAAGACTCAAATCACATTTCTGTAATATGGTGATGTTTCTCTTAGCCATTCCATTCTATTGAGGAGTATAGGGGCAATAGAATTGATGAAGAATACCATTACTGTGGAGATAGTTTTTGGAATTATTTGAAGTTTACTCACCCCTCCATCACTTTGAAAAGTTTTAATTTTAGACTGAAAATGATTCTCAACAAAGGTTTTTAATTTGACAAAGATATTGTGTGTGGTCAAAATCTGACCCTCACAGGATTGTGACACGTCTCTAAGCAACTAAAAACCTCTATCACTTCGGAGCCATTCTAGACGCTGCTCCTCACCCAGAGGATACTTCCACCCTGGTAGCTCCTATTCTCCCAACCGTCCCCGAGTCACCCCATTCCAGAGACTACAACCCTACACAAGATAAACTCGGCAATATATTATTCCTGATCACTGCCTTCAGTTATACCACGATAACAGATCATCCATGATCTTCGTCTTCAGTCACACAGCATGATTTCCCTCCACATTCATAATGTGAAATGCCTTCCAACCTGGACAGTTATGGACTAAGCGAGATTCTCTGCATGCAATCAAAATAGTCAAGCGTCAACAATTACGACTGTTACAACAAATCTACAAGTGCAGATTATGCGATTAGGAGATCAGGCCCGTACTATCTGCCCATGCACAGAGATCAGATGAAGAATAAATGGACCTTCTCCTCCAGCGAGAAGGTGATCTTTTTGAACCACAAAGAAGCTCAACACTAAGACTCTGGAAGTGGAGCCCTGTAATCCTTGTAACCTACATATTATAGTGGATTCTTCTTCTACTTCTCATGGTTTTTCCCTGGATCGGGTTTTCACGTAAAAAATCATGTGTCTCTTTTGTGTTATGCTTTATTTTCTTTTGCACTTTTAATCCTTACTCAACTCTTCCCTCGTTTGTGGTGAGGATTGACCGTCAGATCGCTCGAGGTGAAAAATTTCCACCACAAATGGGTACTTTTATTGAGATCTGAGTCCTAACACTCAGATTTCACCCTATCAAACACATCCTCAAAAAGCCTCTCCAATAAGCCATGACCCTAAAGAAGCATCCGACTATTGGTGAAGGGATCACCTCCAATGGCAAATCCATTACCATCGCTGGGGGCATCATTTCCCCTAGTAGCCTCAAGCATCGTGGAAGATACTGTCTTCGCATCTTTACATGGGCCAACTTGTAATACCCCGTTCCCGGAATACGTACTTAGTTGCGTATTCAGATTTTCGATCGTATTTTTTCGATTTACTTCCTGTATTTACTCTGTATTATGAATTCCTTATATGACTGTTTTGTCTTGGATTTGGATTCGTGGATTCGGAGTCAGCCCTAGTCTGAACCGAAGGCCCGATCCTAGAGTATTACTCGATTTAGACATTCTGATAATTAGAATTGACCGATTTTAGTTTTAAATATCATTTTCCAATATTATATATTTTCTATGATTTTTTAGATTTTTCTGGAATTAAAATGAAAGTCTTCAAAACCGGTGTCGGCCAGTGCCGCTGACCGATTCCTAGATTTTTAATTCTCAAACAGTTTGGAATTTCATGATGGTCCTTTAGGCTTTATTCCTTAGAATCATATTTTCTACCTACATTCTTTTCTGAGGATTTTATGATTTTATGAAAATTCCACCGGAGTCGGTAGGTAACTGATTCCGGGATTTTTAGCTTTAAAACTATAAAGTATTTCTTAAAACGGATTCCACTATGATACTTAGTATTATATTCTTGATTTTTGGTAATTATTTCGGGTCGTCCGAGATACTTGAATTTCGGACGATTCCGGTATTTTCCCGAAAGATTTCCGCATCCGCAACCGAATCCCGGGAATCCGCCACTTTCATTATTTTCAAATCTTTTCCAAGAAAATATCTCCTCATATGAATTTCTTTTCCTTTTTTCCTTTTCCTTTATTTCTTTCCTTCCTCCACAAGCCAAAGCCTTTTCCAATTTTCCAAAATTCCAATCTTTTACAACTTCCACTCACTTCACACACTTCCACCAACTTCCTCATTAATGCCCTCTTTTTCTCTCTCTTCCATGGCCGCCAAGTGGCAAAAGAGGGACACTCATCCCTCCTCCACTTTGCAAAAAACCCCCTCTCTTCTATCCTAATTGCATCTCCTTTACAAATCCAAAACCTATAAATATCTTTCCTTTTACATTTCATTTCTTTTTTTCATTTCTCTTCACCAAGAACCAAAGCCCTAACCTCCATCTCCCCCTTCATCTCCACCACAACCACCACCTCCACGGCGCCTCCGGCCACCCCGACTCCGGCGAGAGACCTCCGATCTCCGGCCACCACTTCTTCTCACCAACACCAACAACAAAACCTCCAAACCCCAACTTCTTCTTCATCATCAACTTCCATCACTACCACCAACCTCCATCACCACCACTCCTTTTGGTGAGTAATTTCAATCACCAAGACTTAGATTATTCTTAGTATACTTAGGTTTGCTTATCATGTTCAATTATGTCTTCAATCCATGATTATTGGTTATCAAACACAAAACCACCAAAATCTGTTCTGTTTGCTGTTTCCAGACGATAGTCGACTAGACCTATAGATTAGTCGACTGAAACCCTTAGTTGAAACGTAACCTTTTCTAGAACACAGTTTTAGTCGACTTAGGTTATTTATTAGTCGACTAGAAACCTCGATTAGTCGACTACTCCCTGACCCTAATCGACTAACTTTTCCTGAAACCAAAACCCAACTCTCTGTTACTCAGTATTAGTCGACTTGACTTGACTGTTAGTCGACTTAAGATGTCTGTTAGTCGACTACCCTTCCACCCTAGTCGACTAACTTTTCCTGAATCAGAATATCAACTCTCTGGAACCCAGTTTTAGTCGACTATACCAGACTGTTAGTCGACTAACCCCTTTATTAGTCGACTACTCTTTCCACCTAGTCGACTAACTTTGGCTGTCTGTTATAGTTGATTCCTTTCTTGAATATGAACCATATCCTTGAGTCTTATATCATATATTGGTATTGTTTGACTTGTCACTTGACAAACATCATCTTACCTTCTCTCCTTCTCTCTCCTCTTCTCTCTACATATTTATATCAGGTTTTGTGGCGCATCCCGAATTCCGTGGATTTTGGATCTTTTGGCATATTGGTGGTTTAGGCGAGTAGTCTCGCTCTTCGCTCTTCCCTATTTGATATCCCGTTTCGTCGGGACGATAAGTATTTCGCTTCTTATTTCCATATTCATGTTTGCCCTGCAATTGCTTATATTATGGTAGCTTCATCTTGTACTTGTGCCATGCTATTGATATGCTTACTTCTTTATCATATACCATGCGTGGCCGACCCTTCGTGGTCGTTGGACTTTGAGTCACTTCCATGTTACCACTTGTCATTACTCTGACCTGTCAGTTACATGCTTCCTTTTAACACATGTATATCACTTGACAATTGAAGGCCCTCATGTTATGTCATGACTTACCCAGACTATTATCAATCTCTTGTCATGTTTGGTTGTTTGTTAAATATCATCACCCTTGTCATGCTATCTCTTGACACCAAGCATGATACACCTGATACTTATAATTATCATGATAACGGGAATGTAGTATCTGATCTCCTGTTACGATTCCAGTTATGTATTCCAGTTATGTATTCCAGTTATGATCCTGCTCATTCCCTTAATCTGATAATTATGTTAATAAACCATAAAAAGGACAACTTGTATGGGGAATGGGAGGAAATGATGGATGCCGGAATGATATCTTGCTTATAGTGATGGATTATAAAAATACTGGCGGTAAGTGTTAGTGGGACTTTGGGCCCACAGAAGATGCGTGTTAGGGGGACTTAGGGCCCTCAAACTGGTTCCAGGTGTATGGAACTACTATAAGAAGCTCTATCAGTTCTCCATCTATTTCCAATAACAACCTTGCTTTACTCGGATATGGATCTATGTGCGTTAGGACGCTAGTTCACATAGCTAGATATCAAGGTAAGACAAGTAATAATAATAATAGATTCCAGTTATTGATTCTTGTTACACTTGCTATGCATGTTATGATTTCCGATATGTATTCCGTTTGACTGTTATATGATTTGCAACTCTGATTCTATACGCTTGGGTTTCTGTGGCATGAGATAATGGTATATAGATGAGGTTTCCTTGTTTGGATTATTCCTTCGATGTATTAGTCTCATGGGACCGTGACTTAAGCGTATACAATCACTTTTGCTGTAATCAGCTTCACTTGGTTTTCCTGTTTTATGATGATTAGGTCATGCCTGTTCTTATATACTTCATTTGTGTTCTACCCTCCTGTCTTCTGTACTTGACACCTGTGCTCCTCCTGACTCGCCACCTGGCATCCATATTCCTACTCGCCTGGGGAGTTTCACTGACTCCCCTGGATTCTCATGTCCAGGTTATGGAGCCCGGAGCGTGTGGATTCTCCCCGTTACTGATCAGAGTGGCGCAGCGGTAGCGTGGATCTCCAGCCGATCATCCAGAGCTCCATCCTTCCAGGCCCCCTGTATGCCTCTCGAGTTTCCTCTTAGCAAACTCGTGAGTGCCCTTTTTCTATTTACTCTTGTATTTTTCCTTGTATACCTGTATGTGAGCTCCCTTTTGTACCATTCACATATGTATATCTTTTGTACTCTCGCATTTGCGCATCAGTGATATAATATTATTGTAATATTCATCACCTCTGGTGATAACTCTGTATTTGTATATATGTGTTGGAATGTATAATGCACCATATGCTTCCGTACTCTGATTCTTGTCTGTACTGATGCTTAGCGTATATACGGGAGGGTAGTTCTGACCTACGTATATACGTTGCAGTGACGTCCCCGTATCGCCGGGATCGGGGCGTTACACAACTGGAGACATCCACTGCTACTATCAATTTACGAAGTCCAACTCCTCCAAATATTCACTGGTATGAGGGCAGAGATGGAGAACAACCATGCCTTGTTCGAGCGTGAGCAGGAGCAAGTGGCACATGATCGAGAAAATACAGCCCGTGAATAGGAGGAGATGAAGCGTCTAAAAGACCAGCTCCTCGCGCAGATCATAGCCTTTCAGAACATTCGAGAGCCGCCTCCATCACCAGAATGGCCCACTGCTATAAAAGCCCGAAGCGACAAACATTCTCAAAATCGGAGGTGACGCAGGGCAGACTTCCAACTCCATTAGAACAATTCGACGGTGGATAGAGTTCGTCATATCCCTGTATGAGGATCAACATGACCATTGTTGGAGAAAGACCGAAGAGTTCGTTCGTGTCCAAGACTCGATAAGCTTGTGCAGAAGCAAGTTGAAGAAGCGAGAATGTCATTTTACGGTAGACTCAGAGCCATTGCCACCGATGCATCCAACTCCCCCTTTTCCGAGGGCATATTAGGATATGAATTTCTCAAGAAATTCATGATTTTGACCTTTGATTGCTATTCCGATCAGAACGAACCTGTCTAGCACCTCCGCCAATATTAAAACAAGATGGTGATTCATGCCAAAAATGACTCACTATTGTGCCGGATCTTCCCTCTCCAGTCTGAAGGTGGTAACCTCTGATTGGTTCTACTCTCTTCTACCATGCTCAATCCACAGATTCGAGGATCTCACAAATGTCGGCCTTAAGGCCCATCGCTCTAGTTTTGATGATGAATAACTCATGTAGTTATAGTACTAATGATCTTGTATTTATTTAGTCTCAGATATTTGATCAAGATCTTAGTAGGTGTTTAACTTCAACAAAGAATTCGAAGTCAAGTTTTGAAGCTAGCACGTGTTGATTCAAGAGCTCGCGCATCAAGATCACATCAAGTACTCAAGAGAGTCTAACTTATTGAATCAAGGTTTGAACCAAGTCAAGAAGGAGAAGAAGATTTTCAAGAAGACTTGTGTCGTGTTTGTAAGTGTTAAGATTTATTTTTAGATAAAATGTAAAGGATAGATTAGTTGGTAGATTGCTCAAGTTCATACACACACACAAAATTTATATGTGTTTTCATAAGATAGTTTTGTGTTTAGAAAAATATCGTTTTGAATTTATCAAAACTCATTTTAGAGCTTATATCAAAACATAGATATTTTATCTCATATGTATATTAGATCATATCCATACACACTAAGCTTCAAGAGTATTTAGAAATATCTTGTTTTTATATTTGGAGAAGTTTTGAAAAAAATCGTTTTTCAAATCCAAGATGAATTTTGGAAAATACCGATTTTGATTTAAAGCCTAATTTCTATATCACAAAAATGGTTCAAATAGTTTGCAATATGTGTTGAATTTTAGTCACACATATTTGTTCTTCAAATATTTATAAGAACTGATTTTTGTAGAATTAATGTGATTTTATGGGATTTAATTCGTATTAAATAATCTAGGTTTCTATCCCTAATTATCAGCCAGACCATGCTGGTGGTCGACCAGACCAGGGGTCGGTCGACCGAGGTGCACAGACGCGCTCAACTATTTTGGCTGTAGGGCCGGTCGACCGACCCGGTCGACCGTCCAGAGAGCTCTGCTCTCTGGATCTGGCCCTGGTCGACCGGGCGGTCGACCGATAGATCAAAGCCCAGGATCGGTCGACCGGCCGGTCGGCCGGTAGGCTGCAATGGTCAGAAATTTGACCGTTGATCGGTCGACCGCCGGTCGACCGACAGCAGCGTCAGCTGCTGATTTGGCCTACAACGGCTAGTTTTTGGGAGCCTATAAAATGGATTTCCCTTGGGCTGTTTTCTATTTTGTGCTAGTTTTTTCTGCTTCTCTAAGTATTTATCTCCACTTGTTTTAGAGCAAATTCTTCCATATCAAAAGGAGAGTTTTCAAGAGAGTTTTGCAAAAGAGATTTCATGAGTTTTTCCTCCACTACACTATCTTGGTTTCTCACATATACTTGAGCTATCCATTACTATATCAATCCTCTAGGATCTTTATTGTGAGAGTGTTTTTAGGTGATCAAAGTGTTGAGATCACTAAAGTGTTCATCTTGTATTTGAGGAGGCGAACTTGTGGGTTCGTGTTGTTTCGAGTTCTAGTGGGAGCTCGGTGTAGAGGTGCAGCCTTGACAAGCTAGTGTGCTTGCATGTATTATTCTTGCGGGAACAAGAGAGGGACTAGTGAGTCCAAGAGTTCTAGTGTGACTCCTTATAGGTGTTGCGGCACCAAGTGATCCGGTAGGATCGTTTTTAGTGGAAATCTTTCAAGTGTTGAAGGCGGGGACGTAGAGCAAGGGTGCTCGAACATCGAAACAAATCTCCTGTATTTACGATTGCTCTCTCTTTCTCTCATTTGTGTTTATATCTTGCATGCTTATATTGCTTATACCTTATATGCTTGATATATCTTGTACTTAATTGTTATATGCTTGAGATTGTTTGCTTACACTTTTATTCATCTAAGAGAGCCATAGTGGCATCTCAACTCTTAATCTAGAGGAATCTTGAGGAGATAGTCCAGAGCCCTTCACCGGAAATTCGGCTACACTCTTGTATTATACTTGGTGTGTTTTGCATAATAGTTTTAGTTTGCTAAAATAGTTTTTAATTCTGCATTATTCATCATTAAATTAGCTAGTCACTTATTCACCCCCTCTAGGTGACCTACAACTAAGTTGTTCCTCGCTTAATACTTTTCCACTAGGAGTTCAACCAGTACAACCATCACCTCCTCTCCATCAAGATGAGGCCCTTCGACAGCCTCAAGTCATACATTAGATACTTTCAGAATCAGCTAGCTAAAGTTCACAATTACAGTGAAGAGCACCGGCTCTCGCATTCATCAGCGGGCTACGGGTCACCCACCCACTGTACAAACATGTGGTGAAGTACAAAGTCACATGCTGGAGCGAGGTCCTGTACCGAACCCAACCGTATATCCACTTGGAGGAAGCAATGAAAAGCTCCGCCAACCCATCTTTCAATTACAGCGACGACGGAACAAAATTGAAGCCGCAGTAGGGAGACCCTTCCGTCGATAACCAGGGTTTCGGGCAGTGCGCTTTCAAGAAGCGACTATTCTTGCACCCTCAGCAGAGTCCATTCCGAGCCTACTGGGTGGATGATAGCTTCACTCCGCTGAAACTCCCGATCCACGATATCTTTGAAGCCATCAAGGGTCAATCTTGGGTGAAGCATCTGGAAGCAAAGCCACATGACCCTGCACATCCCGGAGCGAAAGACTACTGCTCCTTCCATTACAACAAGAAACACCAGACCTGTCAATGTCAGTCTCTCTGAAAGTATCTCGAAAATCTTATCCAACAGGGCTATCTTTGAGAGTACATTCTTACACCCAGAGCCTCCTCTGAAGCAGAAAGACAGCAGGAGACCCCCATATCCGAATCGACCACAACACATGGTCACCCACTATAGAGCAATTGACTAACACCAATATGACAAATAAGAGTAGGAAAGTTCTTCTAACAGATAAAAGCCCCCCACGAGAACGAAAAACATGAACATCAGCATCCGGGCTCTTGATTTGTCTCTAAACATTTACATTTCATACTACACCATCACATTTATTTTATATAAAAATGTTGATAATAATGGTTTTCTAGTGTGTTCCTAGGTCCATGGTGTGCAATGAAGAAGAATCCCAAAATCTCATTTATTTGGTGATTTTTAAAGCTAAAATAGCCATTGACTTTGGAAGCCCAATCTGACAAAACAAGGAGCAGAAAACCAGAAAGCAGCAGGGGGACACAACAAGAGTCTTCGCCAGGCGGCACTGCAGAAGCAGTGCCAGAAGGACCGCGAAAACGCGGCAAAAGCCACATTTTCGTGGCAGCACTAGCGCAGATGCGCCAGTACTTCTGCCAAGGGATTGTCCCCTGGGGCTCCTTTCCTCCTGTGGCTATTAATACCCCCTTGATGTTCCAGAGAAGGGGTTATGCTGAGTTAGGGTATTGATGTTAGTTTATTTTTAGGAGTTCTATAGTTTGCTTGTATTTTCTTCTTCTTTTAGCTTAGCTTAGTCATTAGTGTGAAAGAGAGAGTGTGCACAAGTTATATTTGAAGGTGACAATCTTATACAAGTAGTAGTTCTCCTTCTCCTTTAATTCCTTGGTGTTTTTACTTGCTTTTATTTCCTTGCACTAGTGTAAAAAATTGCTCATTCACTTCTTCTCTCTTGCTTTTATTTCTCATGTCTACCTAACTATTTCATTGCATGGCTAACTAACTACTAATCTCTAACAACTTGATTGACAACCCAAATGAGTCAATAGTGTCAAACAAGCCTTGTGCAAATAAGAGCTATGACAGCTTAAGACGAGGGTTCTAACACTAACTTACTCATAAGTATTATCACTCTCATATTTCCTTCTTAATCGTTTTTGATGATTTATAGTTTGTGTAGCATTGCTTGTTTCATCTTTGCTGATACCAATACTGCACTTGTTTCTTTCCCATTTCTCGCCTTCAATTGGATCTTGATAGGAGAACGTTCAAGTTTGGTCATGTAAAGCTAAGTGAGGGGAAGAACATTCATTCGATCTCCAACATGAATAGTTCTTATGCACAAGGTTTACATGCCTATGATCTATCACGAGGCTATATCTTCAAGAAGTTAGAGATTAGTGAAAGTACTTAGTAGAAGATTAGCCATGCGTTTTTACCTTAAGAAAATAAAAATCACTTTTACAACCATCAAAACAATCCAAACAATTTTTGAAGCAAAAACTTGTTTTTTTTCAATTCTTTATTTGACACAAGGAACATCTTTACGACGAATAAAGAACCCACATTCAAGCTTTCATCGCTCTCCCTCCTTGTGGATACGACCCGTATAGCCATTTCGTTATTACAGTAGAATTGCTAAAGCATTAACATCGACCATCACTCTTATAATTATTCCTGTGCATACTTTCTAGCCATCAAATTTTGGCACCATTGCTGGGGAGGGAACGACTTTATTTTTCAACACTAAAGATTTTTTTTCTTCGTTTCTGTGTGCAGGAGAAGTTGACAAGGAGATAACCATAATGGGAAGCAAGATCGGTGGACAAAGACGCTGCACGAAGAATTCATTTGCCCTTGGAAAAATCGTGTAAAAGCGAATTTTTTTGATTGAAGTACTAACAAAAACTCTTCTGCAGGGTTGCCGAAAATCACGCAAATTGCTTTCTAAAATTTTTTAGCTCACTTGTACGCTTCACCTTTACACTTGTAATAATTCAACAGAAATTCATTGGTTGTCAAAAAATCGGAGTAGACTATTGCATTTAGGGCACGTGTCTATTTCAATTCATTTAAATTTTTGTTGAAGATAGCTGGAGAAAATGTATGTGTGCATATCATTTAGAATAGGAATAACAACTTTGAGTGATTTATCACTGAGTGTTATCTTGTTGTATATTGTACACAAGCACAAAAATCAATTCTAAGGGCAAATCCCAATAAAAAGATAAGGTGGAGATGTCATTACCTTTCCTTGGCTCAAAAATAATTCTACATCTCACGCATAATCCCAAGCCTAAATATAATCTGATAGACGTTGGCCCCTAGGGACATCTCGGACTCATTAAGAGATTAACTGAGGGTGAAAACTGTAAGAATTATACTCCCGCAAAATCAGTGTCTAAGGAAAGAGGATTAAGAGGTAAAGCCTCAAAAACTCTGTGGTTTGGTGTAATTAAGACCCGAGGCTCACGCCAGGATACCTCCCACTGAGTTTTGCCCTTTCCTGACCGATTAGTTGGTGGTCTGATTCTTATAACAGCCTCCCTCGAGTAGTCGACCAATTATGAGATGTCTAGGTTCAGGAACCTTAGATTAGGCTTGGTGATTGATTTTCTTTTTCTTTTATTTGTTTTTATTCTTTTCAATTTTATTGTTGACTTAACGTTGTTTGTGGTGTGCTGTATGCGAGAGTGGTTGAGAGATCTATCCACATCTAGATTCGTCAAAAACACCTCTCTGCCACTACCTCAGAACCCAGTGATGACCTCATTACAGGATAGATTTTACCCCATCTGGACATTACTACCTTTTTGCATAAAACTCCCAGAAGCAAATGAAAATAATTTTGAGTTAAAATCACAGTTTGTAAACACTCTTCCTAAATTCTATGGTATGGAATCTGAGGTTGCATACTTCTTCATTAGAGAGTTCGAAGAAGTTTGCTTAATGATGTGTATTCCTCAGCTAGGAGACGACGCCATCAGGCTACGTTACATTCCTTTTTCCTAAAAGATCTAGCAAAGAAATGGCTGTACAGTTTGGTTGTAGACTCGTTGCCACGTGGGAGGATTTTGTCAAGATCTTCTTGAAGAAATTCTACCCATTCACAAAACTACACTGCTCAGGAAAAATCTCATGCAATTCAAACAAGAATCCAATGAGCCTTTTTGAAGATACTTTGAACGATTCAAATATCTCCTGCATAATGCCCTCACGACGGTATAGAGAAATGGTGGCAATGCTAGGTTCTCTATGATAGACTAGATTATCAAACGAAAACATTGTTGGAAACCATGTGCCAAGAGGGGTTCTTGTAGAAAGACGAAAATCAGGGATGAGACCTCCTTTAAGATCTAGCCGAGAAAACCATCAAGCAAGAACCAAGCCTCGAAAAACCTAGAAACTCACAATCTATAGCTTCTAGGGGTGGGCTCTTATCTATAGCATTGTTTGCTGCTTCAAAAACTAAGATTGCCATGCTCATGAGGAGAATTGAAGTATTGGAGACCAAAGAGCCAGCTGTAGCCAATCACATCAACCCACCACAAATTCACAATCCGGGTTGCACGTACTGCTAAGCACCAAATCATATTTTTAAAGAGTGCCCAGTATGTCAAGCTCACCAAGCACCATTGGAACATCTGAATGCGGCCTACACAAGGCCACAAAATAATTCCTACTCGCAAACGTACAATCCTGGATGGAGAAGTCACCCAAACTTCTCCTGGAGCCAGAACAATCCCGTGAGACCTAACTTTCCAAATAATGGTCTTCACTAGCACCATCAGCAGCACTTCCCTCCCAATCAAGCATCCTTCCTCTTTTCACCAACCCACCGAAAGAAGGCTCAATGAACTTGAGAAGAGTATGGAGAACTTTTTGAAGACCCACACCGCCTTCATGCAAAATACCAAACAAATGCTGAACAACCACGCACAGGAAATCTCTCAATTAGAAGTTCAAATAAGTCAGCTAGCTAGTTTCTTGAGTGTGAGACCTAAGGGTACCTTGCCTAGTCAACCACTAGCCAACCAAAAGAATTCTAGTCAGATTTTTGAAGCTCAATTAACTAGTGTAACATTGTCTACACACTCAGGTCTGGAAAGAAGGTGGATAATGATGTGTGTGATTTACATACATATTTTACATCACATTTTATACCTAATATTTGCCATATTTAATGCTGCATGGGTATTTTGTTAGTGTTATTTTGTAGATTTTAGGTCAAGAGTAAATTAGAAGAAAAAATAAAAAATTGGCAAATTGACAATATCAAATGAACAAAAGAGATGCATAACTCAAAATCGAAGCAGAGTTGGAAAATCTCAACAGAGCTTTCACACAAAATCAGAAATTTCACAAAAATCTGGGACTGAAATAGACCAAGAGTTCGGCCACCCAGTCGTAGATTTTAGCCAAGCAACCGTGGACCAGTCAACGAGAATGCCAACTTAGAGGTCAATACGAGTCAAAAAGCGGAGCACCAATACAGCAAGAAGTTCGGCCAGCTAGCCGAATTTTCGTCTAGTTGGCCGAACTATGGCAGTGCTTATGGATAGAATTTTTTCAAAAATTCGTGTAAATTAAGAAACCTAAGTTTTTGTATTCGACTAGAGTTCTACTGCTCTCTGTTCTATATAAACGCCGCCAAGCCTCTATGTAAAATATACAATTTTATTCTCTTTTTTATTTTGAGCGAAAATCAATAAAATTCTGTTGTTAGCCATTAAATCTTAGAGTATTTGTAGCAGAAAATTCGTCAAAGTTTTATTTTTATTGGTGCTCTCTTGCCTCTCTCTTACTTTTATTCTTATTTGATTTTATTCCATGATCTATTCTAATATTATAATGTATACTATTTTCTTAGCCATGAACTAATTTTCTTTAACTAGGGGCATGATGTAGGGATTGTATGATGATATATGATTATGTTTTATACAAATTCTCCTATGTGTTTTATAAAGTTTAAATCTTTTATATGCTAAATTGTTAAATCTTGTACCTTATTGGTACCATTGGTGTACACAATTGATCAGAAGGCTAGGTTAGAGTCCGAGAGGAGATAACTTAGCAAAAACTTCTAGAATTAAAAATCATAACTCGAAATGTTAAGACGTAAGAGTTGTGCAGTCAAGTAGAAATATCCATCATACTTAATGCATCTTCTGACTAGCAATCTACTAGACTGAGAGATTGTGGATTCTAAATTTAGAAGATAGAATTGATATTGTTCGAGAGAAAGTACTGATTAGAATAAGGAATTTTGATTGTTAGCATGAATAGGATGAATTAGCACAAGCATAATATTTTATTTGATTACAATTACCGAAATCATTACCCTAGTTCTTTTCATAATTAAAATAAACCTTTTTAGTAATAGTTTAATTACAACATCTTCCAACTAAATTGATTATTTAAAGAATATTAGGAAAGATTAAGTTGATACTTGAACAACAATCCTCATGGGAACGATACTCTACTCACTACTATATTACTTGAAAATGATTAGACACTTGCCATTCGAGTCAGCGCATCAAGTTTTTAGCGCTGTTGCCGGGGATTGTATAATTTTCAATATCAATAATATCGATTACTGTTCTGCTTTGAATTCTATCTGCAAATCTAATATAAAAATCTTTTTCTCTGCAGGTTACAGGAAGTTCAATCTTAATAGAGCACAGAGTTCGGCCAGATAGCCGAAATTTTGACCAGGTAGGTGTTAAGTTTTCTCCTGATTTACTGTTACTAGTAGATGAGACATTTTAGGAGTGCAGAACTCATAAAACCTGATCCAGAGATTGACAAAACCTTCAGACGCTTGCTCAAGGAGAGACGAGATTGAGAAAAAGTAATGGCGGAACAAAATGAGAGAAAAGCTCTAAGGGATTATGTTGTACCCTTTCTTACTGGAGCCAATTCATGCATTGTTGCACTGATAATTCAAGCAAACAACTTTGAACTGAAGCCGGGCTTAATTCAGATGGTGAAAAACACATGTCAATTCGGGGGAGTGCCACATGACGACCCCAATGAACACATCTCTTGTTTTCTAGAGATATGCGACACACAAAGGATTAATAGTGTGTCTCTAGAGGTAATAAAGATGAAACTTTTTCCTTTTACTTTGAAGGATAAAGCGAAGACATGGTTCAATTCTTTACCTAAGAATATCATAGCAACATGGGATGAGATGGCGAATAAGTTCCTCACAAAATACTTTCCTCCATCTAAAGCGGCAAAACTACGAGATGATCTCACAACTTTCACTCAACTTGAATATGAAAGTATCTATGAAGCTTGAGAAAGGTACAAAAGATTGATCAAGAAAGTCCTACATCACGGACTTCCTGCTTGGTTGGAGATCCAATTCTTCTACAATGGATTGAATCCAAATACCAAGATAATAATTGACGCTGCCGCAGGAGGAGCACTCATGAGCAAGTAACGTGATGAGGCGTACGAGCTTCTTGAGGAGATGGCGTCAAATAGCTACCAATGGCAATCAGATCGAGCGATGTCAAGGAAGGTAGCTGGGATACATGAGATAGACGCAATCTCTACAATACATGCACAACTTGCATTATTAACAACGAAACTCGATGCAACCAATTTAAGCGCCATACAAACTGAAAACCCTCCATATGATGAATTTTCTGCAGGACAACCAGCCAATGAAGGGCAAGTTGGCAACTTTGGGCTCGCTTCAAACGAGCAGGCAAACTACGTGAATAACTTTCAGAGGAATAATAATCCCTATTCGAACACGTACACACCAGCTTGGAGGAATCATACTAATCTAGGATGGGGCAGAAACAACAACCACAGTGCTCCAAGGGTGAATAACTTTCAGTAACAGTAAGCAAGGCCACCACCACCATAAGAGAAGAAGTCAAGCCTGGAGGAGATAATGCAACAGCTCGCCTCCACTACACAAACATTCATGATCATCACAGACACCAAACTGAAGAACCAAGCAGCTGCAATTCATAACCTAGAGGTGCAGATGAGTAAAATTTTCAGTCTGCTGTCCAATCGACCACATGGATAATTACCAAGCAACACTGAGGTAGATCCTAAAGAACAGTCAAGGCAATCACGTTAAGGAGTGAAAAAAATCCTAGCACAAGACCAAGTCTTCAGAGAAGAAAATTTTGCTCCAACAGACACTGGAGATGAAAACTCAGAAAAAGAGATGAAGGCAGGAGATATATAAAGCCAAAATTCGGCCAGCCAGCCGAAATCTCAGTCAGGTAGCCGAACTCTAGGAGATTCTTAGGCTCTGTAAGGTCCTATAGAGAAGTCAGTTATCAAGTCATATGTTCCTCCACTTTCATTTCCCCAGAAACCCAAGCAAAGGACTACAGATAAGAAGTTTGTTTAATTTTTAAATATGTTTAAAAAACTGCATATTAACATTCCTTTTACAGAGGCCCTAGCACAGATGCCCAAGTACGCAAAATTTATGAAGGAGATCCTAAGAAATAAGAGAAAACTTGAGGATCATGAAATAGTAATGTTGAATGAAGAATGCAGTGCTATTCTGCTAACAAGCTTCCTCCAAAGCTTAAGGATTCAGAGAGTTTTACTATACCTTGCACCATAGGTGATTGGTCACTAATGTTGCATATTTAATATCATATTTCCATACTTATTTTAGAATAAACTTTGCATTGTCCTAATTAATTGCTTAATTTATTTGCAGGCCCATTCTTAAAGGAGATGAAGAGAAATGAGCCCAAAAGCCCACCAAAATTCTGAGTTAAATCAGAATAAATTCGCACTCAAGAAATCAGGGCAAAATCAAGAGGTTGAAAACCGGTTGAGAAGAATCCTCTCAGAATCAATCGGTTAAAACCAAGAATCCAAGGCCATTTCGTCAGAATCCGGGACTCAAACGAAGAAACCAACTCAAGATAAAAGCAGAGGGGAATACCTGGGCGACCCACCAACAGGGTGTGGCCACCTGGCCACACCCTGGCCGCGGAAACGCGGCCCAAGCCGCGTTTCCGCGACATTGTTGGGGAGTTAGGGGGAGCGTTTGCTCCCCCATCTCCCGGGATCCCCCTCGTGTGGGTTATGCCTATAAAAGGCCAGTCTTTGCACGCAAAATGGGACGCCAATGCAGAGATAGGCTTAGACTAGTTTTCCATTTTGTAGTTTAGGTTTTTCTTTTTATGTAACTTGTATGCAGCTTAGGTTAGATGATGATTCATGTAAGTAAGAGAGAGAGGCATATGTTGAGAGTGACACCGATGTACCCTCCTCCTTTCTTCCATAGTTTCAAGCAATAAAGGTAACAATTGTTTATGTTCTTCTTTACTTTCATTTTCTTTTGTTTTCGTTTTCCTCTTCTACTTTACCTCGTTTGTTTTTGTTGAGTTTACAAGTGAATTCTAAAGCACAAGTACACCGATGTTATGAGAGTGCCAACGATAGTTCATGAAGACGTTCTCCTCCTCAAAACGTATCACTTCATGCTTGTGCTAGACTTGATGATATAATGCGAACAGGGACTGAGCTCGAGCTTATGATCTATGCGTTGAACGCCTCCAAAGCAAAGGTAGAACAAGCAAATGTTTCCAAGTAAGTCATAAATCAATCTAGGTAAGTATTCTTCACTCTTCTTTCTTTCTTTTCTTTTATTTCTTAGTTTAGATCACCAACCACCTCTTCCAAATCATTCTCTTTCGACTCACTTGTACATAGTCGCTTTCTTTCGCCATTTTCTGATTTTTTCCACCTTCTTCATCTCTCACTTTCTTCTTAACTTTAACTATTACTTCTTTTTCTTTTTGTTAACTTAAAACAGAGAAGAACTCTCATTTTGTTTTCTTAACGATTTTAATACAAGAACGTAAACACTTCTATCGCAAAACCCTCCTTGTGGATCACGACCCGCATAGCCACTTGCTATAGCGGAAGAATTGAGCACTTGCACATCTTCTTTCTTAAGTTCTATAATTCCGTATTTTGTGTGCAGGTTTAGCCTCAATCAAATTTTGGCGCCGTTGCCGGGGAGGGTAACGTTTTTATTGAAATCTGAATTTTTATTGAAAATTTTTTAGAACTAAACGAATTTTCTTCTCTGTTGCAGGTTATAGGGCAAGCAAAGCAAGAAATTAAGGTTGCAGTGACATACAAGTGGTCTTGGGCCTCTGCTGTAGAAAGCAGAGACCAAGGGCCCTCTGATTTGCCGCGTTTGCGCGACCAAAGCCGCGGATCCGCGGCAAAGAAGAGTTGACTACTAATAGATTTTGTGCAGGGTTGCTTACTTTGCCAAAAACATAGCTTTCTGCATCTTTATTTCTTATATACCATCACCATAAACCTGCTAATAAACCAACAGTAAAAAGTTTGTTGAAAAAGTTAAAAAAATTGATTAGACGTTTGCATCTTAGGCACGTGTCTTTTCAATTCCTTTATTTTACTGTTGAAGAGTGCTGGAGCAAGGTACGTATGCATTGCATTTAGCATAGGACTCACTTCTTGGTTGATTTATATCGCTTTGAGTGAATCTTACATATCTTGTACACTTGCACTAATTGATTTTAAGGGCACCAACCCAATAACAAGATAAGGTGGAGATTTAATCACCCTTTCTTAGCCCAAAAATCAGAATTCAAGCACTCACTAACCCAAGCCTAACTTAAAATGAGTAGACGTTGGCCCTAGGGACATCTCGGACTCAATTAGGAGATTATCCTAAGGGGGAAAGGTGTTGGAACTTGACTCTTGCCAAATCAGTGTCTAGGAAAGGGATTAAGGGCCGAAAGCCCGAAGGTTGGTGGTTATTTAATTAAGGAACGTCTTTTGACGGAAAACCTCCCACCAACCTTGCCCTGACCTGGCTGATTACCTTGTGGTCAAAGTCTACATTAAACCTCCCGTGGACAGTCTAACCAGTTAGGAGTCGTCTAGGTCTAGGTCTACCCTAACTTAGTTTAGAAATTTTTTTTTGTCTCTTTTATTTGTTTGCTTATTTGTATTTTCTTTCTTTTTGTTTGTATTGTGTGATATGGCTTATAATAATAATTTTTCCAACTTCAATAATAATCTATATTACACACTGAGTTCATTTTCGGATATTACCAACCCGGCATATCATGACTTTAACCAACCTAGTGTGCCGGATTGGTCTTATCCGAATCAATATAACCCATGTCCCCCATCGTATGACTATAATTTCTATAACGATTTCAACTCTTCACCGAGTCAGTGGGGATTCACCTCCCCCGAGCATAATTATCAACCAACTTGTCCTCCTTCTCCACCTAGTCCACAATATTTTCAAGAGTCATACTCAGTTCCACCCGTCCAAAATAGGAAACCATCAATTTTGGAAATGAGTATGCGTGAGTCCAAAAATAAATCCCAAAATCTGATGGACTCATAATTTCACTACCACTTCCAAGAGAATTCTTCATCTTTTCATCAAAACAATGAACCTATCAACTATGAAAAGATGCTTGAAGCCATGACTCAGGCTCAAAACACTCGTAATCGTGACATAGATATGATGGTCGAATCTCTACGTTCTCACCGTTGGACCAGTTCTGATGTCACTAACCATTCTGTTAGAGCCGAAGAGTCATGTAGTTTTGGAAATCAAGATTCCATTTCAGAACAACCATTTGAACTTGCCCAAACTCCAAATTTGAAAAAGATATTGACAGTTTAGCAAGTTTTCCTTTTCCTGAAATAGAACTTGAAAATGAATATGATCCTGAACCCCAACTTAGTGATTCAATTCTACTTCCTGATTCGATTATGACTCCGGTATCTTCACCTGATTTCGATCTTTTCCCCGAGTCAACATTGGATCCTGTGCCTATTCATCATGAAATTGAATCCCCCGTCTTTGAGGATCATATTAAACTTGACCAATTATACAATTTTGAAAATCCTATTGACAAATTGGTAAGTTCTCAATTTTTTGATATTGAACTCAATGAGATATGTGACCTAGATTCTCAAATCTGTGATCCAGTTCAACTTTCTGAATCAATATTGACTCCTGTTTTGTTACCAAACTTGAGTAATATTTTAGAGTCAGTATTGATTCCTCCACCTATCATTCCTGAACTGGAATCACCCATATTAGGTCACATCCCATTGTTAGAAAATACATGTGGACTTGTGTTTCAACTTCTTGACTTGGACCCACTTCTTGAACCAATTTCGACTCCTGAACCTTTACTTGACTTAAGTCACCTTCCTGAGTCGGTATTAGTTCCTGTCCTTCCTGAGTCCAAGTCAACCGTTCTATCATTTCATACTCCATTCTGGGACGAGGTGGTTGACAAATTTGACTCCGAAATTAGTTATGGAATATGAAAATTAGATGGGGTCAAATACTTAATAAAAATCCTTTATGGACACATCTTTTTAGTGGGTTATATTAGAGTAATTTCTGGTGGGTTCCTCCGAACCCAACGAAAAGTCGATTGGGCCGCATTTCGTGGACCAATCAGACCACCACCGTAACCACCACCTTAAGGTAACATTTTCCTTCCCTTCTTCTTTTTCATGCATCTATGCATTAATTCATACATTGAGGACAATGCATGAGATAGGTGTGGGGGAGGGTCTAACATAACTTTTCTTTTTCTTTAAAATAAAAAAAAATTTAACATTTTTCTTTACTTTTAAAAACTTTTTGAAAAATAGAAACAATATTTTGACTTATTTTTGTAAGAAATTAAGTTAATTTTAAGGAATAAGAAAATCCAAATTAGGATTTCTTATACTTGGTCAAAATAAGATTATTTGTTTGATTTTTAGAGTTAGGAAGATAATTTGTCAAAGTAATTTGATCTTGATCTTTACCTTGATGAAATATGCACACTTCATACACTTACACACTTAGGGTTCAAAAACAAAAATTCTTATGCCTTATAAAAAAAAAAAACAAGTCTAATTATTGATTAGCTAGGTGCTTTGGCCTAAGCAAGCCTTAGTATTTATGCGAAAGATGATTAGATAAGTTATAAAAATATATATATATATATATATATACAAACAAATCTAATTATTGACTAGCTAGGTGCTTTGGCCTAAGCAAGCCTTAGTATTTATGCGAAAGATGATTAGATAAGTTTGGAAAGAAAAATCCTCTGATTAAGCTGGGTATTTGTGCCTAATAAAGCATAAGTATTCACGCCTAAAAGAGGTTCATATAATAAAATCCTTAGTTTTGTGGCCTTGTTTGCTCGAGTCCTTAAGTCCTAGGGGTGTCTTCTCACCCGGTGCCCTAAGACCGTTTGGTTTGGGAGTCATCGATTAGAGGCTCGTTACATAGGCAGATTAGAAAGCCTAATAGAACTAAGGAATAATACCAAAAAAAAAGTATATATAAATAAATAAGGCATAAGAGTTAGAGTTAATGAACCCTTAGTCAAAATTTTCACAGTCACAAGGTGCATATGACTTAGGGTAAAGTAATAGACTAGATGAGAAGTACAATTTGACTCCTTACTTTAATTGATAACAAATTTTGAATAGAGACTAAGTTTAGGAATGAAAAATTTGGTTTTCCTATAACTTATAAATTGCTTAGATCTTACAATCATATTTCAAATATTTTTCTCTTTCAAAATGCTTTTCGAAAATACTAACTCTTTATTTCTCTTTCTTTATGGATTTTGTGGGTGCAATCCGCTGAAAACCCTCACGAGACAAAACTCGTCCTCTAGGGGGAACCTAGAGGTATAACGGCTTGTTGCACATGCTCAGTGCAATCGCGCGACCTGCGAAAGTGGTCTAATAATCCTTAGTATAGTTTGGTTGTTTTGCTCGAGGACGAGTAAAAGATAGGTATGGGGGTGTGATTGGTCACTAATGTTGCATATTTAATATCATATTTTCATACTTATTTTAGAATAAAACTTTGCATTGTCCTAATTAATTGCTTAATTTATTTGCAGGCCCATTCTTAAAGGAGATGAAGAGAAATGAGCCCAAAAGCCCACCAAAATTCTGAGTTAAATCAGAATAAATTCGCACTCAAGAAATCAGGGCAAAATCAAGAGGTTGAAAACCGGTTGAGAAGAATCCTCTCAGAATCGATCGGTTAAAGCCAAGAATCCAAGGCCATTTCGTCAGAATCCGGGACTCAAACGAAGAAACCAACTCAAGATAAAAGCAGAGGGGAATACCTGGGCGACCCACCAACAGGGTGTGGCCACCTGGCCACACCCTGGCCGCGGAAACGCGGCCCAAGCCGCGTTTCCGCGGTATTGTTGGGGAGTTAGGGGGAGCGTTTGCTCCCCCGATCTCCCCGGGATCCCCCTCGTGTGGGTTATGCCTATAAAAGGGAAGTCTTTGCACGCAAAATGGGACGCCAATGCAGAGATAGGTTTAGACTAGTTTTCCATTTTGTAGTTTTGGTTTTTCTTTTTATGTAACTTGTATGTACCTTAGGTTAGATGATGATTCATGTAAGTAAGAGAGAGAGAGGCATATGTTGAGAGTGACACCGATGTACCCTCCTCCTTTCTTCCATAGTTTCAAGCAATAAAGGTAACAATTGTTTATGTTCTTCTTTACTTTCATTTTCTTTTGTTTTCGTTTTCCTCTTCTACTTTACCTCATTTGTTTTTGTTGAGTTTACAAGTGAATTCCAAAGCACAAGTACACCGATGTTATGAGAGTGCCAACGATAGTTCATGAAGACGTTCTCCTCCTCAAAACGTATCACTTCATGCTTGTGCTAGACTTGATGATATAATGTGAACAGGGACTGATCTCGAGCTTATGATCTATGCGTTGAACGCCTCCAAAGCAAAGGTAGAACAAGTAAAGGTTTCCAAGTAAGTCATAAATCAATCTAGGTAAGTATTCTTCACTCTTCTTTCTTTCTTTTCTTTTATTTCTTAGTTTAGATCACCAACCACCTCTTCTAAATCATTCTCTTTCGACTAACTTGTACATAGTCGCTTTCTTTCGCCGTTTTCTGATTTTTTCCACCTTCTTCATCTCTCACTTTCTTCTTAACTTTAACTATTACTTCTTTTTCTTTTTGTTAACTTAAAAATAGAGAAGAACTCTCGTTTTGTTTTCTTAACGATTTCAATACAAGACGTAAACGCTTCTATCGCAAAACCCTCCTTGTGGATCACGACCCGCATAGCCACTTGCTATAGCGGAAGAATTGAGCACTTGCACATCTTCTTTCTTAAGTTCTATAATTCCGTATTTTGTGTGCAGGTTTAGCCTCAATCAATAGGAAATTCTTATTTTGAAAAAGCCTTATGTAATCTTGGTGCCAGTATTAACTTGATGTTTCTTTTGGTGTTTAGGACACTGAGGTTAGGAGAACCAAAACCAACTAGCTTATCACTTCAATTGGCAGATAAGTCCATCAAATATTCGAAAAGAGTAATTGAAGTTGTGCTAGTAAGGTGAAAAAGCTCTACTTTCCTGCAGACTTTATCATACTCGACATGAAGGAAGATAGGGAAGTACCTCTCATTTTGGGACGTCCATTTCTTGCAACGGGCAATGCATTAATAGATGTGTAATAGGAAAATTAACTTTTCGTGTGTAGGATGAAGAAGTCACATTCAATGTCTTTGAGACGATGAAATATCCCTCAAACCACGATGAATGTCATTATATTGATATAATTGAGAAGGTGACGATAGAAATGTTTGAGAATGAGACCCCAGCATTACCACTTGAGGCATACCTCACTCATTCAGCAACCATCACTGAGGATGATTTTGAAAAAAGGGAGTGTGCGAACTACTTGGAAGCAACAACATCATTGCCTAAGTATGGGAGGCAACAGATTGAAGAGCTTAGAGCAAGTATCTCACCAGCTCCACTATCCATTCTGAAGGTATCAAAATTAGAGCTCAAAGAGTTACCACAACTTCTAAGTTATGCATTTTTAGGTTGGAATTCTACACTACCCGTAATTATTTCTTCTTCTTTGACAGGTGACAAGGAAGAGAAACTCTTGCGTGTGCTAAGAGATCACAAAATAACGATTGGTTGGATAATTGCGGATATAAAAGGTATAAGCCCTTCAGTTTGTATGCACAATATCTTGATGGAGGAGAACTATAAAGTTCGATTCAGCCCCAACGCCGCTTGATACCAGCAATGAAGGAAGTGGTAAGAAAAGAAATGTTGAAACTTCTTGACACAAGTATGATCTATCCTATTTTTGAGAGTAATTGGGTCAGTGCGGTTCAAGAGGTTCTAGAGAAAGGAGGCATCACAGTGGTTAAAAATGATAATAATGAGCTAATACCAACTAGGACAATCACAGGGTGGAGAGTATATGGACAATAGAAAACTTAATACTACCCGTAAGGATCATTTCCCATTGCCTTTCATTGACCAAATATTAGAGAGATTTGCAGGCCATGCATATTATTGTTTTCTAAATAGGTATTCAGGATATAACTAAATTGCCATAGCACCTAAAGACCAAGAAAAGACAACTTTCACATATCCTTATAGTACAGTCGCTTACAGGAAAATGCCTTTTGGTTTATGCAATGCACTACCTATATTTCAAAGGTGCAAGATGGTTAATTTTCACTGTATGGTTGAGCAAATAATAGAAGTATTTATGGATGATTTTTCAGTTTTTAGCCCTTCTTTTGATACATGTCTACATAGCTTAAATCTAGTTTTTCAGAGTTACGAAGATACAAATTTGGTCCTCAATTGGGAGAAATGTCATTTTATGGCGAAGGAAGGAATTGTGCTTGGACATCGTAAATTTGAAAAAGGAATTGAGGTAGATCATGCAAAGATTGAAATCATTGAAAAGCTACCACCTTTAACAAATATGAGAGGTGTGAGAAGCTTCCTAGGGCGTGCAAGATTTTATTGACGATTTATCAGGAACTTCTCTAAAATTGTAAAACCTTTGTGCAATTTATTAATGAAAGGTGCACCATTTAACTTTTTCAATGATTGTTTGCAAGTGTTCGAGTTCTTGAAGGAGAAGTTGATTACTTTACCAATTATAATGGCACCAGATTAGAGTTTACCCATTGAAGTAATGTGCGATGCTAGTGATTACGCACTAGGAGCTATATTGAGACAAAGACGGAACAAGATCTGTGAAGTAGTGTACTATGCAAGGAAGACATTAAATGAAGCACAACAGAATTACACAACAACGGAAAATGAATTGCTTGCTGTGGTATTTGCTTTTGATAAATTTTGTTCTTATCAGATTGGATCCAAAGTTGTATTTACAGATCATTCTGCCCTCAAGTATTTGCTTGCAAAGAAAAAGGCCAAACCAAAGTTGATAAGATGGGTCTTACTTCTCCAAGAGTTTGATTTGAAAATTCGAGACAAGAAGGGGGTGGAGAATCTTATGGCAGACCATCTTTCCCGCATTGAGCTAGAAGAGGACTCCAATGAATTTCCCATTGATGATACTTTCCCTGATGAATATTTGTTAAGTATCACTGTCCATTCACCACCTTGGTATGCTCCCTTCGTAAATTTCTTAGCATGTGGTGTTTTTTCTCTTGAGCTTTCATTCCAAGGCAAGAAAAGCTTCGAGCAGATGTTAAATACTACCAATGGGATGATCTAATTCTCTACAAATACTGTGCAGATCAAATTGTGTGAAGGTGTGTGCCCGAGAACAAATGGAAAGCATTCTACACCATTGCCACGCTAGAGAAGTGGGAGGTCATTTTGCTGTAACCAAGACAGCAGCAAAGATATTACAATCAGCATTTTATTGGCCTACGCTATTTAAGGATGCTTACGCTCATGTTAAAGTATATGATGCATGTCAAAGGATGGAAAATATTTCTAGGCGTAATGTGATGCCTCTCAATAACATCCTTGAAGTTGAGTTATTTGATGTGTAGGGTATAGATTTCATTGGCGTCTTTTCATCCTAGTTCTCCAATCAGTATATTCTTGTGGCAGTTGATTATTTTTCAAAATGGCTAGAAGTCGTTGCTTTACCTTCTAATGACGCACGGGCAGTGATAAAATTCCTAAAGAAGAACACTTTACATGGTATGGAACACCAAGGGCGATCATAAGCGATGGTGGGAAGCACTTTTGCAATCACCAATTTAAGAACCTTTTGCTTAAATATGGAGTAAAACAGCGTGTGGCCACACCATGTCACCCACAAACAAGTGGCCAAGTGAAAGTTTTCAATAGAGAACTGAAGTGTATCTTGGAGAAACGGTTAACATGTCACGATGTGATTGGTCAGTAAAGATCGATGATGCTTTATGGGCATATTAGACTACGTTCTAGACACCAATCGGGATGTCCCCCTATCGAATGGTCTATGATAAGGCATGTCACCTTCCAGTTGAGTTGGAATACAAGGCACATTGGGCAATGCAATTACTCAATTTTGACATGCGAGTGACAGAAAAGGATGTTGCAACTCAATGAGATGGAAGAATTTCGCAACATATGAGAATGCAAGGATCTACAAGGAGCAGACCAAACAATGGCATGACAAGAATATTATGTCAAGAGATTTCAAAAAAAAGGCAGAAAGTACTACTCTTCAATTCTCGTATCCATATATTTCCAGGCAAGTTATACTCGAGTTGGTCTGGTCCTTTTGAGGTAACTCAAGTACTACCACATGGGGCATTTGAAATTCATAGCCCGACAAAGGGGACGTTCAAAGTAAATGGCCAACGACTCAAACCATACATGGAAGGCTACTTCACCAAACACAATATTTCCTTCCACCTTGATGAGGCACCTTAAACATGCAGTAGGAAGTCTAGCTAATGATTATAACTTAAAGCGCTTCTTGGGAGGCAACCCAAATTTTTTAACTTAATTTTATTATATTTCTATTTTTAATTTTCTTTAGTACTTAATTATATTTTCTGTATGTCAGGTACCCCTCTCTGTAGATTGATTCAATACTTCCAGATGAACCACAAAATCACCACATACATGAGTACCAGAAGACAAAGCATCAAAGAACCAGAGTTCGGCTCGGCAGCTGAATTTTTGAACATCCAGCCGAACTCTAGTTGGTGTTTGACTAGGAATCTTCCAGGTGTACACTTTCCAAATTATCTGTTTTTCTGGATCTGTTTCCGAGATATATGGTGTTCAAAATTGAATTATTTTATGATAATAAAGATCTTGATTTAAAGATAGATTTCTTATTCAAATTTGAAAATTTTGGGCTGATTCTCAATCCTAATTTTGGGCATGGGGACATAGCACAATTTAGGTATGGGGGTAGGTATCAAATCTTCTTTTTGAATTTTTTTGAAATCTTTCCTTAATTTTTTACTTTATCCTTTCCTTATTTTTATCTTCTTTATTTCATCCTCTTTAAAAATTTCAAAAAATTTTCAAAATTCGAATTTCAAAACTCCCTCATCTTTTTCCAAAAGCATTCAGTTTCCAAGATCTTCTAGGATTCAAAATTTGAATTTAAAATTTAAATAAAGAGTAGTTTTGGGAAAAGGGTATATACATCTTCTATATAAACTAACTTCAACCTTCTTTAATTTCTTACAAATCCAGTTCAACCTCTCAAAACTAGAGCATTTTACAACTAGGAGAAGGAGTTCTAAAGACCTCAACCAGATCCGCGAAGATCAAGACAGAAGTTCGGCCAGGCAACCGCACGTTCGGCCAGGTAGCCGAACATTGGTAGAAACTTTCCCTTGAATTCTTCAGAGACAGTAAGTGCTCTGTTTTTTCTCTTTTACAGTTCTCAGTTTTTCAAGTTTATCATTCTAAGATTTTTTCTGAGCGTAACTTTTTTCTTGTATTCGAAACATTTGAGATGTATTTTTTGGATCAAATAAGGGCTAGGAATCGGGATTATCTGTTGCATTCTAATACTTATGAATTTTATATTATTGCCCTAGTTCAAGAGTTTTATGATGGATTTTCAAAAAATAACATTGATAGGAATCTAGGAATAATTGAAGTAAATTGGTGGGGGAGATAAAAATCTTGCATCTATAAACTATTTCTGAACTAATGGGTATTCCTATTGTGGAAAGAGGGACTGAAAAATCGGGGAACCTAGGAAACTATATTCATTTAATGGAAGAACATTACAAGGTACCTCAAGGAGGTGGCATTAGCACTAAAATAGTATATAGGAATGTGTATGCATTATGTGGATGGTTAAATCGTAATGTCTTGGGTGTATCACATGTTTCATCCTTTTACAACCAAGTTTTACATATTGTCTACATTTTGATGACTAAGGAAAAATATTTTTGCATGTGCAACACACTATTAGCCATCATTGCTAGCGCTAAAGGTAAACGAAATACCTTTATGCCACTACCTATTCTTGTCACACAAATTTGCAAGGAATGGATGCTTGAAGATGAATTTAATCATGCTGTAAAAGATAAAATTAGTATTCAAGCTGAAACTATTTCTTCATCTTATAATGCTTCAGTGCAAATCGATTGGTACCTTCCATGCTACATGAACATGTTCCCATTGCATCATCATCTAATGAATCAAAGAGGAGGATAATGAATTCTTTAATCAACAACCACCCGAAGATAATCGTGCATTTATGCATTTAATTTGGGAGGGGATAAAAAGAACATACAAATTGATAAAGGGGCAGAAGAAAAAGAAAATTGAAGAGATACATTTTAGGAGGACACGTTCTGAAGGAGGTAGTAGTAGCATGGGAAAGAGAGGGAGGCGTGCTTAAGGGGAGTTGTATAGTAGGATTCTTTTTTATTATTATTTCTTTTTTATCGCATTGAAAAAAAGTTTTGTGGTAAGTTGACCTAGTTGTAAGGAATTTAGTACCATAAAATTTGAATTGGATAAGGAATATCAATTTGATAGAATTTTAAAGTTTTTGAGTAGAAAAGAAATTTTTTAAAATATTATAGCCATCTAGAATTTGTCCATGTGAATATGCATCTCATCTACACATAAACATTAGTTTAAGCTTTGAGATAATGAGGATTACTTAATACTTAAAAAAAAAGGAACCTTAACTATTGATTAGCTAGATACTTTGGCCTCAAGAAGCCTTAGCATTTACGTGATGATAGTTAGGTAGGTTAAAAAAGTTATATATATTAACAAGTCTAATGATCAATTAGTTAGGTATCTTCGCCTCAAGAAATCTTGATATTTACATGAAAGAGAATTAGATTAGTAATATATATAAAGGAAAAAAAGAAGTGCTTAAAAGGCAACAAAGTGGTAATACTTCGAAACCTCTATAAAAAAAAATAATTTTAGTATGTAAGTTTGAATCAAAATCTTAAGTTAAGAACTATACACATTCACGAAGATACATAGGAACAGAAAACTTAGGAAGGATGGTGATATAGGCTAAGATTTGAAAATCTCTTCAAAATAGATGATAGAATTTTAGATAAGAGATTGAACTTAATAATGAGAGTTTATGGTAACTAGATAACTTCTAAATTAGTATGCTTACACTTCAAAAATTATTTTTCTTTCTTTATTTTTGTCTTTCTTTTTCTATTATCTTTATTTTTGGTTAGCCTTTTTATCTTAATCTCTTCTTATCTTTTAAATTCTTTCACCGAATTTTGTGGGTGTAATTCACTAAAAACCTTTACGAGATAACACTCTTCTACTAAGGTAACTTCGGGTTTAATGGCTTATTGCATATGCTAAGTGCAATCGTGAGTCCTACGAAAGCGGATTAGGATTTTATTTTTAGGATTTTTAGTTTTTCTTTTTCTTTTAGATTAGGATTTTGCTCGAGGACTAGCAAAAAGTAGGTATGAGGGTGTGATGTATGTGATTTACATACATGTTTTACATCACTTTTATGCCTATTATTTGCCATATTTAATGCTGCAGGGGTATTTTATTAGTGTTATTTTGCAGATTTTAGGTCAAGAGCAAATTAGAAGAAAAAAGAAAAAATTGACAAATTGGTGATATCAAATGAACAAAAGAGATGCAGAACCAGAGATCTGAAGCAGAGTTGGAATATCTTAACGGAGCGTTCACATAAAATCAGAAATTTTACAAAAATCTTGGACTTAAATGGACCATGAGTTCGACCACCCAGCCGCAGATTTCGGCCAAGCAGCCGTGGACCAGTCAACGAGAACGCCAACTCAGAGGTCAGAACGAGTCAAAAAGCAGAGCGCCAATACAGCAAGAAGTTTAGCCAGCCAGCTAAATTTTCTGCCAGCTGGTCGAACAATGGCGGTGCTTATGGATAGAATTTTTCTAAAAATTCGTGTAAATTAAGAAACCTAGGTTTTTATATTCAACTAGGGTTCTACTGCTCTCTGTTCTATATAAACGCCGCCAAGCCTCTTGTAAAATATACAAATTTACTCTCTCTTTCATTTTGAGAGAAAATCAATAAAATTTTATTGTTAGCCATTAAATCTCAGAGTACTTTCAGTAGGAAATTTGTCAAGGCTTCATCTTTATTGGTGCTCTCTTACCTTTCTCTTACTTTTATTTTTATTTGATTTTATTCCATGATCTATTCTAATATTATAATGTATTCTATTTTCTTAGTCATGAACTAATTTTCTTTAACTGGGCATGATGTAGGGATTGTATGATGATATAAGATTATATTTTGTGCAAATTCTTCTATATGTTTTATAGTTTAAATCTTTTATATGCTAATTTATTAAATCTTGTGCCTTATTGTTACCATTGGTGTGCACAATTGATCAGAAGGTTAGGTTAGAGTTCAAGAGGAGATAACTTAGCAAAACCTTCTAGGATCAACAACCATAACTCGAAATATTGAGACGTAAGAGTTGTGCAGTCAAGTAGGAATATCCATCATACTTAATGCATCTTCTGACTAGCAATTTACTAGATTGAGAGATTGTAAATTCTAAATTTAAAAGATAGATTGGTATTGTTCGAGAGAAAGTACTGATTAGGATAAGGAATTCTGATTGTTAGCATGAATATGATGAATTAGTACAAGCATAATATTTTATCTGATTACAATTACCAAAATCATTACTCTAGTTCTTTTCATAATTAAAATAAACCTTTTTAGTAATAGTTTAGTTACAACATCTTTCAACTAAATTGATTATTCATATAGAATTAAAAAAGATTAAGTTGGTACTTGAATAACAATCCTCGTGGGAACGATACTCTGCTAACTACTATATTACTTGAAAACGATTGGTACACTTGCCATTCGAATTCGCACATCAGATAATCAAGTTTCACAGCCAGCAACTCCAACCCCATCCAATTCTACTTATGCCTCTCCATCTGTTGCTCGAGTCCACGTGACTAAGACAAGGACAACACAGCTGAGAAAGTGAAAGTACACCTAGAGGGGAGTGAATAGGTGTAGTGCTAATCTAATGACAAATGATGCGAAATTTAAAACTTAATTGCAAATACACAATGTGTAACCAAGAGTGAGCCCGAATTTTCTGTGAAGGACTTTGGAACTACTCCTCAAGATTCCTCTAAATTAAGAATTAAGGTGCTTTTAAAAGCTCTCTTGGATGAACACAAGTGCAGGCACACAAACTATATCTAGTATGCGTATGAATATGAACAATGTAAAGTAATACAAAATACGAGAGAGAGAGAGAATAGATCAAACGCAAACACAGTGATCTGTTTCAAGGTTCGAGCCACTGATCTACGTCCCCGCCTTCACACAAAAGATTTCTACTATGTCCACACAAGACCTTTCATAAAGGGACCTACACTGAGAAATTATATCTCAACACCGAGAGCATACAACTCCTCTCTCAAACACAAACACTTCTACACAAGAGGAAAAGCAAAAAGCCAAAGAAAAAAAAAGATTACAATCTTGGTACTCCAATGGTCACAAACTACACTTAGTGATCTCAAAGGATTACAAACAATTTTTCTCACAAAATAAAAATCCTAAAGATTGATATAGAATTGATTGGCTCAAGTATGTGTTGACACTCTAAAAAAGATAAGATTCCTAACTGGCCTGAATAATGTCTAACTTGTTGACATCTACAAAAGACATGTGGCAGACAAGGCGACGACCAGCTCTTCACCCATCTTAAAGGGACAAATCAGCAACTTGGACTTTACTAATCTAGTGAAGCAGACAGTAAGCCAAGATCGTCCTTAAAAGCTTGTAAGAAAGTCTAAGCAGGTTCAGAGACACTAAGTTAGCTCAACACTTAGTCTCACACGAACTAACGAGATAAGTCTCGCATGAGAAACCAAAGTTGCTTAGTATCACAGGAAGCTCCTTCATAGCCTCGCTGCGAGCTAACTTACAGCTTCGCCTGAAAATGCTCAGTTAACTCCGTAGAAAGTTAGCTTCGCTCGAAGCTCCACGCAGCCGCACAAAAGGTTGACTGGTAGTTTCGCCACAAGTTTTATCTAGCTCCGCTGAGAGCTTTCTTCTTGCTTCGCCAGAAGCTTCTCCCAGCTCCGCTATGGGCTCAACGCAACGACTCCGCTGCGAGTCCTTTATAGTCATTTTGACTAATCAAATCTCCAGATGAGATCATATTGATTAAAATCAAATTTGGCAGTTGCCTGTCATGATCTTTTGACTCTCCCAATCCGGTAAGAAGATCAGGGGAGATCTCTCAATTAACTAGAGAGGATCAAGGGAGTATCCCTCATTTAGCGGAGCGAATCAAGGGATTAGCGCTATATGCTATCCCTAACTTCGCAGAAGCTGATTCTAGCCTCGCGGCAAGGCTACTTTCCAGATACAAAACATATTGACTCAATCTGTTTTCAGATTTTCAGGGCAACTATACCCATGTTCTCCCTATAAATAGCCTACCAGAGGCACACAAGAGAGGAGGAGGAGAGATGGCTAATGATAGAGAGGAGATTAGAGATTTACTCTCTCGCTTCCAAGAACACAGAGAATTACTTCTCTAATCCTATAAGGATAAATTTAGGGTGCTAATACCCTAAGATCTTTCTCCCTCTCAAGAAATTTTTAGAACCAGGAGAGAAGGAATTCTCAAGCGGAGGCAGCTCGAGAAACAGCAAGAGGGCTCTACCGATCCCCTGTTCTCCGATTCCCTTAACCAAGCGAAAAGGGAGTCCTATTAGGAGGTAGTTCGATCATCTGACCGATCGCATCGTCAAAGGGATAAAGTGATCGCGCGCTGATCCGATTCCTACCGGCACATTTTTTTAGAAATCTCAGAGGAGATCTACCTGTAATTTTTTTTCCTGCAAAGAAATACTTGTAATTTCGCTCCTCGACACTTTTTTGTAAGTTTTCCCTTTCGCAAATCAATAGAAAACAGTATGTGAGAAATCAAAGTGTTTGGAAAAGAAATACAAAGAGAAAACACTTGAGAAAACTCTAGAAAAGATATAAAATTTTAGAACAAAAAAATAGAATCCCAAAACTTGTTTTCTTTTGATTTTCCAAAACTTTGAACCAAAATAAAGATATAGAATTGAAGCTCAAAAACTTGTTTTAAAACACTTTAAAAAATGAGTAAGTGATCAGTCACATATTTTGTATAGACATTGTCACCTTACCATACTTTTTAGCTAATAAATCCTATTAATAAATCTTCTTCTTCTTTATTTAATATAGGCCCAATTGTTAAAAGAAAGGAAAGAGAAACAAGCCCAAAAGCCCACCAAATTGTGATTTAATTCAGAATAAATTCGAAATCAAGGAATCAGGGCAAAATCTTGGCATATCAGAGAGGTTAAAAACTGGTTGAAAAGAATCCTCCCAAATCAAACGGTTGAAGCCAACAACAAAGACTGTTTTGTCAAATCCTGGAGCAAAAACGAGAGAACCAGAAGAAGATACAGGAGAATCACCAAACCAGGGAGCCACCCAATTGGGTGTGGCCAACTGGCCACACCAGGGCCGCGGAAACGCAGCCCTAGCCGCGTTTTCGCGATTTTATTGTGTCAGTTGGGGGAGCGTTTGCTCCCCCAATCTTCTCAGGATCCCCCCTCTAGTTTTTCCCTATAAATACCAGTTTCAACAGAGTAAAAAGGAGCGAAGACGAGGATTATAATTTTGTTTATACTTTAAGGTTTAGGCTCTTTGTTAGATAGTACAAAAGTTGTATTATTGTTTTGCAATTTGTAGTTCAGATAAATACCTGTGAGAGAGAGGAATTGAGTGCTTGTAACTTGAAGATTGAAGTGACATCAATACAAGAGTCAAGCTACATTTTCTTCCACTCATTTTACGGTATGTCTTGCGTTATTTACTTGCATTTTTCTTTAACTTTCAAGAGTAGCTAAATCGGTTTTATGGGCTCACTATTGTACTTCTCTCCAATTCTTCTTCTTTTCTGATTTTAATAAAAAAGACCCAATGAATCATTTGCATGCCTAACTTAAAGCCTTTCTTCTTGAAAGTATTCTTGAAGGCACATGAGGATGGGTTTGGATTTTTAAACTCATACTTCTTTTAAGAACGTCTCTTGAACTTGTTTTTTTCTCATACTCGCTTCTTCGCGCTTGATGATTTAACATTCGATTCAAAACGGTTTCTTAAAGAAAAGAGTTAACTTTTCCAACCATCTTATATGTTTTACTTCAGACTTTCTAAAGTCAACATTAAGTTTTGCCTGTGATCAAGTTGAGGCACTAAGGATTTCAATAGAAGAATAAACGGTTGAGTAGTGAGATAGTGAGCCCAGATTTTCTTCTTTATTAAAATCAACCAAACAATTTTCGAGCTTTTCAAATCACCTTCTCCAAAGCCTTCTCTAAAGTTACAATTTCTCTTTTAATCATCTCCTTCTTTCCATTTTCTTTTCAATTAAAACACGAGCACAATTCTTTGTTATTAAATGAAATACCGAAAAACATTCATCGCATTCCTCCTCGTGGACACGACCCGTTAGCCACAAGCTACACGATAATGTCTTAACTCTTTGATTGTTCTTTCATTTTAGTAACCAGTTTTTGGCGCCGTTGCCGGGGAGGGAACGGTGTATTTGTTTTTTAACAAGTTTGGTGTGTTGTTTCAGGGACTTGAAGATTCAGATTTAGCATTCAAGCTTTGCAAGAGAAGACTTGCAAATTCTGTGCCCCTACTCTCGAAAGTAGGAAACAGAATTCAAGAAATTGCGTTACAAAAGTTGAGAAATTCATTGGACTACTAAAACTCTTTTTTGCAGGACATATTGCTCGCAAAAAATTAAGTTTTTGTACGTTATATTCTTGCTATTTCTGCTATCCACCATCCTTGTTTTAACCCAACAATAATTTGAGTGATTGTTAATTGCTTAAAAAACGTTTAGACTTGCATTCTAGGCATTTGTCTAATTACGTTTATTTTACAATTACTGTTGAAGAGAGCTGGAGACAAGGTACGTATGCATACCATATAGTTTAGGAAACATTCTTGGGTGATATTTGCTTTTGAATGCTACTTTTCTATATCTTGCACACTTTGCACAAATCAATTCTAAGGGCAAAACCTAAGTCAAAATAAGGTGGGGAAGTCATTACCCTTTCTTAGCCCACAAACCATCTCCAAGCACGCACAACCTAAGCCTAAGTAAAATTTGATAGACGTTGGCCTTAGGGACATCTCGAACTCACTAGGAGATTATCCTAAGAGGGAAGGTGTTGGAATTTGACTCCTGCCAAATCAGTGTCTAGGAAGGGGATTAAGGGCCGAAAGCCCGAAGGTTGGTAGTTACTTAATTAAGGAACGTCTTTGACGGATAACCTCCCACCAATCTTACCCTGACCTGGCTGATTAGCTTGTGGTCAAAATCTACATTATACCTCTTGTGGACAATCAACCAGTTAGGACTTGTCTAGGTCAAGATTACCTTAGACTAGGCTTGGTTGTTTTCTCTTCTTGACTATCGGTGAACTTATTTGTGATTGTGTTTGTGTATGCAAGTGTGGTCAAGAGACCCTAATTCATCTAGGTTAACTAGAAATACATCACCACCCAAGTTCAAAACAAGACCAGATTCGGTTATAGATCGACCGACATCTTTACAGGATAGGTTCTATCCTATTAGAACATCACTTCCATTCTGCATCCAACTTCCATCATTGGTGAACACAACTTTGAGCTTAAGCCACAGTTCATCAATACACTCCCTAAGTTCCATGGCTTAGAGTCCGAAGATGCTTATTTCTTCATAAGAGAATTTGAGGAAGTATGCTTAATGATGAAAATCTCACACCTTGCAGATGATGATATTAGGTTAAGATTTGTCCATTTGCTCTTAAGGACTTAGCCAAGAAATGGCTTTACAGCTTAGCGGCCGGCTCTATCACATCCTGGGATGGTTTCATCAAGGTCTTCTTGAAGAAATTCTATCCAATCCACAAGACCGCTCTCGTTAGGAAAAACATCATGCGGTTCAAGTAAGAACCTAGTAAGCCGTTTTGGAGGCACTTTGAATGCTTCAAAGACCTCCTTGTCTAATATCCTCATCATGGAATAGAGAAATGGCGACAATGTCAAATTCTTTATGACGGTTTAGACTACTCGACCAAGACCCTCTTAGAAAGCATGTGCCAAGGGGGATTCTTGCAGAAGGATGAGCATGAAGGATGGGATTTATATGAGAATCTAGCTGAAAAAATCATCCAATGGGAACCTACTAGTGAAAGCTCTAGAAATCCAAACTCTATCTCTTCAAAAGGAGGTCTCCATTCGATTGAATCATCCATAGTTAATGAGGCTAAGTTAGCTAACCTAGCGAGAAGACTGAAAGCTTTAGAAACTAAGGAACCAAGTCCAGTCAATCAAGTCAGCCCAAACCAATTTCAACTCCGGGTTGTACTTACTGTCAGGTCATGAATCATGTGTTTGAGGAGTGTCTTGTATTTCAAGCTCACCAACACTTTCCTGAACCGATGAATGCGGCCTTCTCAAGGCCGAACAATGATCCTTACGCTCCAACGTATAATCCTGGCTGGAAAAATCACCCAAATTTCTCATGGAGCCAACAAAATAATGACCACCCACGGTCAAACCATGCTAGCCACTTCCATCATTCCAATAATTCTTCCAATCATCAATCCAATTTATCTAATCACCCTCACAATTCTCCCAATAATTTTTCAAATTATCAACAAAATTTTCCCAACCAAGCTCCACCATCTTCCTTTCAGAATCCTCAACTTGAAAGGAGAATGACTGATTTTGAGAGAAACATGGAAAGGTACATGAAGAACCAAGATTCCCTCATGCAAACAATACAGAGGCTAGAGGGTCAAGTGAGCCAGTTAGCCAACCCACAATATGAGAGGCAAAAGGGTACCTTATCCAATCAACCAATTATGAATCCTAGGAATTCACAACAAGCTCATTTGGTTGAGGATCCATCACTGAATCAATGTAATGTTGTTCATACATTGAGGTCGGGAAGGAAAGTTGATAACCAACTGTCAACACCACCTAATCCTAGTCAGCACAATCACACTTCAACATCCACCTCATCTAATCCCACTCCTCCTAAACTTGATGAATCTGAAAAAGATAAGTCAACCAGTCATGTGCACCAGCCAATAGCACCATTTCCTAATAGGCTGAAAAACAACAAGCAAAATCCACACATGGATAAGATAATTGAGATCTTTAATCAAGTGAAAATAAATGTGCCACTTCTTGATGCCATCCAATAAGTCCCATCTTATGCTAAGTTTCTTAAGGACATGCGCACCAAGAAGAGAAAGACTAATGTACCTAAAAAGATCTTCTTAGCCACTAACATTAGTGAGCTACTATCGGGTCCGATCCCTGTTAAGTACAAGGATCCAGGTAGTCCAACCATTGCCTGCACAATAGGACGAGCCGAGATTAGTCGTGCACATCTTGACTTGGGGTAAGTATCAACTTACTTCCATTCTCAGTTTATTTCATGTAAAATTTTGCTAATAAAACCTTGCTTGCTTAATCCTAGGTCCATGGTGTGCAAATGAAGAAGAAGACCTAAATCACCATTTAATTGGTGATTAAGAGCCTACCAAGTAGCCATTGACTTTAGAGTGAAGATTTTGTCAGCCCAGGGCATCAAATCGAAAATTCAGGAGTCAGGTGGACAGAAGACAGACTGGGCGGCGCACTGCCCAAAACTGGGCGCGCGCCGCCCTGCCTGGGCCGCGAAAATGCGGCCCTGGCCGCGTTTCCACGGCCCTTTGGGCGCGCGCGCTTACACTTTGGGCCACGTGCTTCCCACGTGGCCCCATTTCTCCTGGTGCCTATAAATACCCCCTGGGGTCTTCAGTTTGAGCAGATCCAGAGTTAGAGCAAGTTTTTGTAATCTTGTTTTTAGGTTTGTAGTAGTTGTTGTTGTTCTTATTTTAGTTATTGTTTTAGCCATTAGAGTGAAAGAGAGAGTGTGTAAAGTGCTGTATTTGAAGGGTGACAAGATAATACAAGTACTACTTCTCTTCCTTCTTTCATTTACTTGTCTTTGCCATTTACTTTTACTTCCTTGTTGTAGTGTAACTTCTTTCTTCTTCACCTCTTTTCTTTTACTTTGTTTTAGTGTAACTTCCTCTCTTTAACTTTTCTTTTCTTTTGTTTTCTTGTAGTGTAACTCCCTCTCTCCACTTCTTTTCCTTTGTTGTTTCTTTTACTTTTATGGCTAACTAACTTTCATTAGCATGGCTAACTAACTACTAACCCACTAATTTCTAACACTTGATTGATAACCCAAATGAGTCAATAGTGTCAAACAAGCCTTGTGCAAACAAGAGCTATGGCAACTTAAGACGAGGGTTCTAACTCTAATTTACCTACAAGTATTTACTTTCTTATACTTCATGCTTAATGAGTTTTGATGATTTATGAGTTGTGTAATTTACTTGTTATTGTAAGTTAGAGACTTTTCCTTTTAACTTCGCTGATACCAATAGTGCACTCGAGTCTTCCCTTATTCTCGCCTTCATCGGATCTTGATAAGGGAATGTCCGAGTTTTTGCCGTGTAAGGCTAAGTTTTAGGATGAACTTTCACTCGATTTTCACGTGAATAGTTCCAATGCAAAAGGGTTGTGTTCGTCTATGATCCATCGTGAGGCTATCTTCCAAAAGTTAGAAATTAGTGGGAGCACTTAGTAGAAAGTTAGCCATGCATTTTTACAACTAAGAAAAAAATCACTTTTACAAACCACCAAAATATTTTCCAACAATTCTTCAAACAACTTGTTTTCACTTTTCAATTCTTTATTTAGACACAAAGAACTTTCTTTCTTCTTGAACTTTGAAGCCGCATCAAGCTTCCATCGCTCTCCCTCCTTGTGGATACGACCCCTATAGCCACTTCGCTACTACGGAAGAATCGCAAAAGCAGTAACATCAACCCACACTTCCTTCTCTTATTTTAGTACTTGCTTTTTGCCGATCAAGTTTTGGCGCCGTTGCCGGGGAGGGAACGACTTTATTGTTCACTACTAAAAATTGTTCTTTTTGTGTGTAGAAGTACCAAGGAGCTCACTATCACGGGAAGCAAAAGAGGTGGCCAAGGACATTGCGCGAGGACTCATTTGCCCTTGGAAAAATTCGTGTAAAAGTGAGTTTTTCCGATTGAAGTACTAACAAACTCGTTTGCAGGGTTGCCGAAAGCCCTAAAAAAAAGTTTTTTTGCTTTCTAAATTTTTAGTTTCCTTAGATGCTTCACCTTTATGCATGTGTAATAAATTCAACAGAAATTCACTTGTTGCTTAATTGAAATTTGGATTAGACTTTTGCATTTAGGACACGTGTCTATTTCAATTCATTTCAATTCCTATTGAAGAGTGCTAGAGAAAAGGTACGTGTGCATTCATATAGAATAGGACCAACATTTTAAAGTGATTTACCGCTTTGAGTGTTACCTTGTTGTGAATAAACTGTACACTTGCACAATTGACATTAAGGGCAAAACCCAAATAAACAAGATAAGGAGGGGATTTCATCACCCTTCCTTAGCCCAAAAATTATCTCCAAGTGCACTCACATTTTCCCAAGCCTTAACTAAAAATCAATAGACGATGGCCCTAGGGACATCTCGGACTCACTAAGAGATTAACCGAGGTTGAAAATTGTAAGAACTATACTCCTGCAAAATCGGTGTCTAAGGAAAGTGGATTGAGAGGTAAAGCCTCGAAAGCTCCGTGGTTTGGCGTAATTAGGCCTGTGGCTCCGCCCGGATACCTCCCCCCGAGCTTTGCCGTTTCCTGGCCGATTAGCTTGTAGTCGAGTTCCTGCAACAACCTTCCCCGGAGAATCGACCAGTTAGGAGTCGTCTAGGTCCAGGTACCTTAGACTAAGGCTTGCGGTTGTTTTTCTTTCTTTTGTTTGTTTTTAGTTCTTTTTCGATTGTTTATTGTCTTCACGTTGGTTGTGGTGTGCTGCATGCAAGAGTGGGTGAGAGATCCGTCAACTTCCAGATTAATAAGAAACTCTTCTCTACCCTTGCATCCAGAACCGGTGATGGCGTCACTTCAGGATAGATTTTACCCGATCAGAACTTCACTTCCATCTTGCATAAAACTTCCTAAAGCAAACAGCAATAATTTTGAGTTAAAGCCCCAATTCATTAACACTCTTCCCAAATTTCATGGTTTAGAATCGGTGGACGCATACTTCTTTGTTAGGAAATTTGAAGAAGTATGCCTCATGATGCGTATACCCCAGGTAGGAGACGATGCCGTTAGGTTACGTTTCATCTCTTTTTCCCTAAAGGACCTAGCTAAGAAATGGTTGTACAGCTTGGCAGCAGATTCAGTCACGACCTGGGATGATTTCGTCAAGGCCTTCTTGAAGAAATTCTACCCAATTCACAAAACTGCCCTCATTAGGAGAACATCATGCAGTTTAAGAAAGACCCGAGCGAACCATTTTGGAGATACTTTGAGCGATTCAAAGATCTCCTAGCTCAGTGCCCTCATCATGGCGTGGAGAAATGGCGTCAGTGTCAGATTCTCTACGATGGTCTAGATTATCAGACTAAGACCCTGTTAGAAACGATGTGTCAGGGAGGGTTCTTGCAGAAGGATGAGAATCAGGGTTGAGATTTATTTGAGGATTTAGCGGAGAAAACCCTGCAATGGGAGCCAGCCTCGAAAAAACCTAGGAATTCACCATCTATAGCTTCAAGAGGAGGGCTCCTATCTCTAGAATCATTCATAGCTGCCGAGGCTAAGATTGCTACCCTAATGAGAAGGATAGAGGCTCTGGAAATAAAAGAGCCTGCCAGTGTCAACCAGATCAACCACCACCAATTCACAATCCGGGTTGTTCATATTGTCAGGCACCAAACCATGTCTTTGAAGAGTGCCCCGTTTTTCATGCCCAGCAAGTGCCACCGGAACACCTGAACGCGGCTTACTCACGGCCGCCTCACAACCCCTACTCACAGACCTACAATCACGGCTGGAGAAATCACCTCAATTTCTTTTGGGCCCAAAACAATCCTCCCAGGCCTAATTTTTCCAACAACTTTCACCATCCTACTCCTCCACCAACTTTTCCCAGTCAAGCCCCAGCTTCCTCCTCATAAGGCTCACCAACGGAAAAAAAAATCAGTAAATTGGAGGAGAGCATAGAGGCTTTCATAAAGTCCCAAACCGCTTTTATGCAAAACCAGGGACAAACTCTGAACAGTCATTCGCAGGCCATTTCAAGATTGGAAATGCAGATGAGCCAGTTAGCTAGCTCTCTAAGTGAAGACCAAAGGGTACTTTGCCTAGTCAGCCGCTAGTTAACCCAAAAACCTCCAATCAAGCATATGAGATTCAGGATCCATCGATTAACCAGTGCAATGTTGTTCATACACTGCGATCTGGAAAGAAGGTAGACAACCAGGTTTACCAACAGAAAAGTCCAGTCCATCCCGATCCCACTCCTGCCTCCACCTCTGCTAGTTCCTCCCAATCCACTCTACAAACATCTGACGAGGACAAAGCTGCTGAACAAGTTCATAAGCCTGTAGCACCATTTCCCAATAGGCTTAGGAACAACAATAAAAATTTGCACATGGAGGAAATGCTAGAGATGTTCAACCAGGTCAAATTGAATGTGCCACTTCTTGACGCTATCCAACAAGTCCCGGCCTACGTCAAATTCTTAAGGATATGTGTACAAAGAAGAGAAAGACCAATGTGCCCAAGAAAGTCTTCTTGGCCACTAATATAAGCGAAATTCTGTCTGGTCCCATTCCGGTGAAATACAAGGATCCCGGATGTCCCACCATTTCCTGCACCATAGGACAGACCGAAATCAGTAGAGCGCTTCTTGACCTAGAAGCAAGTATCAACCTGCTACCTCTCTCAGTATACCGGCAATTAGGGTTGGGCGAGCTAAGCCCAACTCGAGTCACCATTCAGCTAGCTGACCGATCTGTGAAGATCCCGAAGGGGGAAATCACAGACGTCCTTATCCGGGTCGGGGATTTTATTTACCCCGTTGACTTCATTGTGCTTGAGACCCAACCTGTGTCCAATCTTAGGTCCCAAACTCCCATCATCTTAGGGCGCCCATTCCTTGCTACAGCCAATGCCATAATCAACTGTAGGAACGGGTCCATGCGATTGACTTTTGGAGACATGACGAAGGAAGTCAATGTCTTCAATCTTGGAAGACAACCTAGAGATGTTAATGATCAGACGTTTGAGGTCAATTCTATTGAAAACCTGACCAGTGAGCATGAGGAAAGCATGGAGAAAGAAACTGAGGCAGAGTTTGATCTAGAGGCTGAGGATTTTAATCTAGATCAGATCGTAGATTCAGTAGTGGATTGGGCATCAAGCCCCAGTGTACCCCATCCTAGGATTGAAAGCTCAGAGATTGCCTCCAATAAAGAAACACCTTCCCTAGAGTTAAAAGCCTTGTCTGAACACCTCAAGTACGCCTACCTGGGCGGAAAGGACACCTTGCCAGTCATCATAGCATCACACCTGACTGAGCAACAAGAGGACAGCTTAATGTCTATTCTGCAAAGACATAAGGAAGCCATTGGATGGACGATGAAGGACATCAAGGGAATAAGTCCAGCCATAGTACAACAAAAAATCCATTTAGTCAATGAAGCAACCCCTAGGAGGGACCCACAATGCAGGCTTAACCCTCTCATGCAAGAGGCAGTTAAGGCTGAAATTCTGAAACTATTAGATAATGGGATAATTTATCCCATTTCTGATAGTCAATGGTTAGCCCTGTTCATGCGGTCCCAAAGAAGGCTGGCTTTACGGTAGTAGAAAATGAGGAAAAAGAGTTGGTACAAACAAGACTGCCTACCAAGGTTCGTGTTTGTATCGACTACAGGAAGTTGAATGCAGCTACCCGTAAAGACCACTTCCCGCTACCCTTCATCGACCAAATGCTTGAGCGTTTGGCTGGACATGAGTACTACTGCTTCCTAGATGGGTACTCGGGATACAATCAAATCCCCATTGCTGCAGAAGACCAGGAAAAGATGACGTTCACTTGCCTGTTCGGAACCTTTGCTTATCGGCGCATGCCTTTTGGATTGTGCAATGCTCCCGCAACGTTCCAACGGTGCATGCTTAGTTTGTTCTCTGACATGGTGGAACGTTTTCTTGAGATTTTCATGGATGACTTCTCCATCTACGGAGATTCATTTGATCAGTGTCTTCATCACCTAGAGTTAGTGCTACAAAGATGCATTGAGAAGAACCTAACTCTAAACTGGGAAAAATGTCACTTCATGGTGAGACAGGGGATTGTCTTGGGCCATGAGATTTCGAGGAGAGGCATAGAAGTGGATAAGGCTAAGGTAGAAGTGATTGCTAAACTTCCACCACCCAAAAGCATCAGGATATTAGATCCTTTCTAGGGCATGCTGGGTTCTACCGACGGTTCATTAAGGATTTTAGCAAAATCGCTAGGCCCTTAACCAACCTGCTCGCTAAGGACGTGCCCTTTGATTTCAACGATGAGTGTTTTAAATCATGGGGGAAGCTTAAGTAAGAACTTATCTCTGCGCCTATCATTTCTGCTCCTAATTGGACCAAGCCATTTGAAATCATGTGTGATGCATTTGATTTTGCTATTGGCGCTGTTCTAGGACAGCGCATCGACAATAGGCAGCACGTGATTTATTACTCGAGTAGGACTTTGAAAGACGCCCAACAGAGCTATACAACGACTGAGAAGGAATTCTTGGTCGTTGTCTTTGCGTTAGAAAAGTTCCGGCCCTACTTGTTAGGTTCGAAGACGGTGATTTTTACGGACCACTCGGCTCTGAAATACCTCATGACCAAGAAGGAAGCAAAAGCCCGACTGATTCGGTGGATCCTTTTGCTTCAAGAATTTGACTTAGAAATTCGGGACAAACGAGGTATAGAAAATGTGGTCGTTGATCATCTCTCACGAATTCCGAATGCACCAACCATCCAAGCTCCGATCAACGAGGATTTCCCAGACGAGCACATCCTAGCCATTTTTAAGGAACCCTGGTATGCGAACATTGTTAATTACCTGGCCACGGGACAATTACCCGCTGACTGGACAAAGCAAAACCAAGACCGCTTCTTTGCCCAAGTACGGTACTTCTTCTGAGAAGAACCGTATCTTTTTAAGTATTGTCCCGACCAAATTATTAGACGGTGCATACCAGAGGAGGAACAGAGGAGTGTGCTCAGCTTTTGCCATGACCTTGCATGCGGAGGACACTTCGGTCCCCGCAAGACTGCAGAGAAGTTCTACAAAATGGGTTCTACTGGCCCACTTTGTTCAAAGTCTCATATCATTTTTACAAGTCATGCGCAAATTGTCAGAAAATTGGGAAAATTCAAGAAGAGACATGATGCCCCTAAATCCGATCCTTGAAGTTGAAATTTTTGATGTATGGGGTATCGATTTCATGGGGCCATTCTCCAGTTCCTTCGGCAACCAGTTCATTTTGGTTGCTGTAAATTATGTCTCTAAGTGGGTAGAAGCTGTGCCAACTAAGACGAATGACAACAAAGTGGTTGTCAATTTCTCAAAGAAAACATCTTCTCCCGATTTGGTACCCCTCGAGCGATAATTAGTGATAATGGATCGCATTTTTTGCAACAGAGTTTTTGAAGCTCTTTCTTTATGGATTTTGTGGGTGCAATCCTCTGAAAACCCTCATGAGACAAATTCGTCCTCTAGGGGTAACCTAGAAGTTTAACAGCTTGTTACACATGCTTAGTGCAATCGAGTGACCTGCGAAAGTGGTCTAATAATTGATTAGAATTAGTCTGATGTTTTGCTCGAGGGCAAGCAAAAGATAAGTGTGGGGGTGTGATCAGTCACATATTTGCTTATACATTATCACCTTACCATACTTTTTAGCTAATAAATCCCATTAATAAATCTTCTTCTTCTTTGTTTAATATAGGCCCAATTGCTAAAAGAAAGAAAAGAGAAACAAGCCCAAAAGCCCACCAATTTTGTTTTAATTCAGAATAAATTTGAAATCAAGGAATCAGGGCAAAAATCTTGGCATATCAGAGAGGTTGAAAACCGGTTGAAAAGAATCCTCCCAAATCAAACGGTTGAAGCCAATAATCAAAGGCTGTTTCGTCAAATCCTGGAGCAAAACGAGAAAACCAGAAGAAGATACAAGATAATCACCAAACCAGGGGAACCACCCAATTGGGTGTGGCCAACTGGCCACACCAGGGCCGCGGTTTTGTTGTGTCAGTTGGGGGAGCGTTTGCTCTCCCAATTTTCTCAGGATCTCCCCCCTCTAGTTTTTCCCTATAAATACCAGTTTCAACAGAGCAAAAAGGAGCGAAGACTAGGATTAGAATTTTGTTTATACTTTAAGATTTAGGCTCTTTGTTAGATAGTACAAAGTTGTATTATTATTTTGCAATTTGTAGTTCAGACAAATACCTGTGAGAGAGAGGAATTGAGTGCTTGTAACTTGAAAATTGAAGTGATATCAATACAAGAGTCGAGCTACATTTCTTCCACTCATTTTACGGTATGTCTTGCATTATTTACTTGCATTTTTCTTTAACTTCCATGAGTAGCTATCAATTTTCTGGGCTCACTATTGTACCTCTCTCCAATTCTTCTTCTTTTCTGATTTTAATGAAAAAGACTCAATGAATCATTTGCATGCCTAACTTAAAGCCTTTCTTCTTGAAGTGTTCTTGAAGGCACATGAGGATGGGTTTGGATTTAAACTCATACTTCTTTTAAGAACGTCTCTTGAACTTGTTTTTATCTCATACTTTTTCTTCGCACTTGATGATTTAACATTCGATTCAAAACGGTTTCTTAAAGAAAAGAGTTAATTTTTCCACCATCTTATATGCTTTACTTCAAACTTTCTAAAGTCAACCTAAGTTTTGCCTGTGATCAAGTTGAGGCACTAAGGATTTCAATAGAAGAATAAATGGTTGATTAGTGAGATAGTGAGCCCAGATTTTCTTCTTTATAAAATCAACCAAACATTTTTCGAGCTTTTTAAATCACCTTCTCCAAAGCCTTCTCTAAAGTTGCAATTTCTCTTTTAATCATCTCCTTCTTTCCATTCTCTTTTCATTAAAAACGAGCACAATTCTTTGTTATTAAACGAAACACCGAAAAGCTTTCATCGCATTCCTCCTCGTGGACACGACCCGTTAGCCACAAGCTACACGTAATTTCTTAACTCTTTGATTGTTCTTTCATTTTAGCAATCAGTAAGAAGGCACTAGAAAACTAATAAAATTTCTTTTGAAAATCTTATGAGAACCAGCCACAAAACTCATTTTTTATAGCCTCTAGAAAAATATAGCTGTTGGGATCAAAATTCGCCCAGAATAGGCTGTCGGTCGACCGACCAATGATCAATTTCTGACCGTTTTGAGCCGTCGGTCGACCGACCAACGATCAGATTTCTGACCGTTTGAGCCATCAGTCGACCGCCCGGTCGATCGGCCTCAAGGCAAACTTCCTGTCAGTCGACTGCCTGATTGACCGAGGTCAGAATCAGAGAGCAAGCCTCTCTGGTCGGTCGACCGGGCCAGATCCTGAGAGCAAGCTCTCTGGATCGGTCGACCGTGTGGTCGACGCCGCCTAATGGCCAAGGCATTGTGCACATTTTGTGCACATCGGTCGACCGTCCGGTCGATCGAGCTCTGGTCTGGTTGACCAATCGGTCGACCGCCAGAAGGCCAGAACTGGTTTTTTGGTATTGAAAACTTAGTCATTTAAAACCCTAAAAATTCAAATAAAATACATAAAATTCATAAAATAAGTTCTTATAAATATTTGAAGTACAAATATGTGTGATCAATAATCACACATATTACAAACAATTTGAACTATTTTGAGGCATGAAATTAAGCTTCAAACCAAAAATCATATTTTCTAAAAATCACTTTAAAATGGAAAACCGATTTTTCTCTAAACTTGTGTAAATACATAAACAAGATATTAAACCACATTTAAGCATAGTGTGTATGGATAGAATCTAATATACATATAAATGATATATTTATGTTTTTGACATTAAATCCAAAATAAATTTTGATAAAGACAAAACTTAAAACCTATGACTAGATATACATATTTTTAAACAATGTGAAACAATAATATATATGGATGAAATCTAAGTAGATAACCATGTAAACTTATATTCTTGAAAACCGGAGCCAGTTAAACCGAAATAAAAACTATTGAACTTTTGTGTGTGTGGTGTGTGTGAACTTGAGCATTCAAAACTAAACTATCCTTACACAAGATATAAACAAAGACTAAAACAAACCTAAATCAAAGTCTTCTCTTCAATCTTCATCTCCAAGACGACTCGATCCAAACTTGATCCCATAGAGCTTGACTCCATCGGAGTGCTAGATGCGATCTTGACGCGCGAGCTCTTGAATCTACACGTGTTAGCTCCAAAACTTGACTTTGAATCCTTTGTTAAAGCTAAGCACCTACTAAGATCTTAATTATATCTGAAACTTATTAAATACAAGATCATTAGTAACTTAACTTCATAAGTTAGTCATCATCAAAACTAAGGTGAAGGACCTTTGGGCCAATAGAAAGTCCATAAACCTATAGTAACATTCCCAAATAGCCTTAAAATAATTACAAGAGTACACATGGAGAAGATCCTAGAAATGTTCAACAAGGTCAAATTGAATGTTCCTCTTCGAGACGCGATCCAGTAAGTCCCTGCCTATACTAAATTTCTCAAGATATATGCACAATGAAGAGGAAACCAATGTGCCGAAGAAGTATTTTTAGTGACTAATATCAGCGAACTCTTGTCTGGTCCTGTCCCAGTTAAGTACAAGGACCCCGGATGCCCCACAATTACTTGCACAATAGGACATACAGAGATTAGCCGGGCACTCCTTGACCTGGGAGCGAGCATTAACTTGCTTCCTCTCTCTGTATATCAACAACTCGGGTTGGGAGAACTGCGTCCAACCTAAGTCACGATTCAGCTTGCTGACCGATCCGTGGAAGTTTTCATGGGGAAAATCACAGATATCCTCATTCGGCTCGGAGATTTCATCAACCCTGTTGACTTTATTGTACTTGAAACTCAACCTGTGTCAACCCCAGAACTCAGACTCCTATCATTTTAGGATGACCATTCCTTGCCACTGCCAATGCAGTAATCAATTGCAGGAATGGATCTATGAGATTGAAGTTTGGAGACATGATAAAGAAGGTCATGTTTTTCACTTAGGAAAGCAACTAGGGATTTGAAAGATCAAACTTTCGAGGTTAACTACATTGAAAATTTGACGAGCGAGCATGAGGAGCTCGAAAATGAATTTGAGTTGGAAGATTTTAATCTGGATGAAATCGTTGATTCTGTTATGGAATGGGCATCAAACCCCATTATGTCAAATCCGAAAACTGAATTTGCAAATCCCTCCATTGTGTCCTTCCCTTCCTAAAATTGAAAGCTTTATCGGAACATCTTGAGTATGCATACTTAGGTGAAAACGATACTCTCTTGGTCATAATCACATCCTATTTGACTGAGTAACAGGAAGAAAGCTTGTGTCAGTTTTAGGAGAGAAAAGGAAGCAATTGGATGGACCATAAGTGACATCAGGGGATAAGTGCAGCAATTGAGCACACTGTATACATTTGAATGATGACGCGACTCCCAAAAGGGACCCACAGCGTAGGCTTAACCCCATTATGCAAGACGCTGTGAAAACGAAAATTCTTAAACTTTTGAACAATGAGATCATTTATCCCATCTTCGATAGCCAATGGGTAAGCTCTGTTCACGCTGTCCCTAAGAAGCTGGCATTACAGTGGTAGAGAACGAAAATACGGAATTAGTGCAAACACGATTACCAACAAAAATTATGTTTGCATCGATTACCAAATTGAACGTTGTCACTCGTAAATACCACTTTCCCTTGCCGTTCATTGATTAAATGTTGGATTGGCTGGCCATGAGTACTACTGCTTTTTGGATGGGTACTCAGTATATAATCAGATCCTTATCGCTTTGGAGGATCAAAAGAAGACGACATTCACATGCCCATTCGGAACTTTCACCTACAGACGTATGCCCTTTGGATTGTGCATGCTCCAGCTACATTCCAACAGTGCATGCTAAGTCTCTTTTCCGATATGGTAGAACAATTTTTAGAGATCTTCATGGATGATTTCTCTATTTATGGAGATTATTTTGATGAGTGTCTTCATCACCTAGAGTTCGTTCTTCAGAGACGTAGGAGAAGAATCTAACTCTAAACTGGGAGAAGTGCCATTTCATGGTGAGATAAGGGATTGTCCTCGCCATGAAATTTCAAAAAGTTGAAGTTGACAAGGCAAAGGTCGAAGTTATGGCTAAACTTCCTATCCCCAAGTGTGTAAGAGACATTCGCTCATTCTTAGGACACGCAGGATTTTACCGACAGTTCATCAAGGACTTTAGCATGATTGCTAGATCCTTGACCAACTTGCTTAGTAAAGACGTGCCCTTCAATTACAACGACGAGTGTTTTCTACTCATGGGAAAGACTGAAGAAAGAACTCATCTCTGCGCCCATCATTTCAGCTCCAGATTGGACGCAACCATTTGAAATCATGTGCGATGCCTCCGATTTTGCTATCGGCTCTGTCCTAGGATAGCGCGTTGACATAGCAGCACATGATTTATTACTCGAGTAGGACCCTGAATAACGCCCAACGAACTACACAACGACCGAGAAGGAATTCTTGGACGTTGTCTTCACATTAGAGAAGTTCCGTCCCTACTTACTGGGATCCAAGATTGTGATTTTCATGGATCACTCCACGTTGAAGCACCTCATGACCAAGAAGGAAGCTAAAGCCCGACTTATTCGGTGGATCCTTCTACTTTAAGAATTTGACCTGAAAATCTGTGACAAGAAAAATGTGAAAAATGTGGTGGCTGACCACTTGTCAAGAATATTCCTAACGCACTTGTAAAACGAACCCCGATCAATGAGAATTTCCCAGATGAGCACATCCTCGCCATTTTGAAAGAACCCGGTATGCGGATATTGTCAATTATCTGGTTACCGGTCAATTTCCCGCTGAATGGATAAAGCACACAAATCACTTCTTTGCCCTTGTTTCGTACTTCTTCTGGGAGAACCGTATCTCTTCAAGTACTGTCCTGACCAGATTATTCGGCGATGTATACTAGAGAAGGGGCAAAGGAGTGCTCAATTTCTACCATTAGTTTGTATGCGGAGGAAACTTTGGACCCCCGCAAAATCGTAAAGAAATTCTTACAAAGTGGGTTTTACTAGCCCACTTTGTTCAAAAACTCCTTCCATTTTTGCAGTCATATGCAAACTGTCAAAAGACTGGGAAGATTTCGAGCGAGACAGATGCCCTCAAACCCGAATCTCGAAGTCGAAATTTTTGATGTTTGGGGCATCGACTTCATGGAACCATTTCCAATTCATTTGGCAACCAGTTCATTTTGGTTGCAGTGGATTACATTTCCAAATGGGTAAAAGTCGTGTCTACCAAGACCAACGACAACAAAGTGGCTGTCAAATTTTCTCAGGAAAACATCTTCTCCTGTTTTGGTACCCTGCAAGCAATAATTAGTGATAATGGGTTACATTTTTTGGAATAGGACTTTTGAAGCCCTAATGAGGAAATATTCTATCACTCACAAATTATCCACACTGTATTATCCCCAACAAATGGGCAAGTTGAAGTGACAATTGGCAAATCAAACTCATTTTGAAAAAAACGGTAGGTCAACACTGAAAAGAATGGTCGGTCAAACTGATAGATGCTTTGTGGCTTACCGGACTGCTTTTAAACCATTCTAGGAATGTCTCCATACAGAGTTGTATTTGAAAAAGTCTACCATCTGCCCATCGAATTAGACACCAAGCCCTATGGGCCATAAAGTAATTAAACTTTGATCTTACTAGAGCGGTGAACTAAGGAAACTACAGATCTCAGAATTGGAGAAATACGGAACGAACTTATGATAATGCACGAATCATACAGAGCAAATGAAAATTTTTCACGACCAAATAATCAATCGAAAAATTTTGTCCCTAGACAAAAAGTTAAACTTTAAAATTATAGGCTTTACATCTTTAGGGGGAAACTCAAAGTCGTTGGTCGGGACCGTTCATTATACACATAGTTTCTCCACACGGTGCTGAAATAATTGTTGATCCAAAGAGTGGTGAGGAAATGAAAGTCAGTAGGTAAAGACTGAAACCCTTTCTAACTACTGTGCCTAAGTCACAAGATGAAAATGTCCTTGGTCATGTTGACCCATCTTACACGTGACCACACCCCACTACAACCCACAAATAAAAAAATGTGTAATAATCATAATTCTTTATATATCTTCCCTTATACCTATTTATTGCTTTTGCATTCACATATCATCTATTGGGACAATGCATTAAATAAATGTGGGGGAAGGGTACTAACATATGATTTCTTTGTTCTTTTTCATTTTTAGTATTTTTTTTTTTCTTTTTTTACCAAAAAAAATTTAGTATTTCTTTTCCTTTTTACCTAAAAACAACTTCTTAAGTAGTAGAGATTTTTGATAGTCCTTTGTAAAAATACAAATAGTTATAAGAATTAAGGAACCCAAGTTAGACATTCTTTACTTTAGCCTAAATAAAAGAATATTGGTTGGATTGATAGTTTAGGAAGAATTAGAAAATAACTCATCTCTTTACTTTTTACCTTAGTAAATATGCATTGGCTGCACACTCTTGGAATTTATAGACAAACACTCTAAGTGTCACACGCTAAAATAAATAAATAAAATAAAAGTGTATATATAATTTTAAATCTGATTAAGCTTGATAATTATGTCTCAAAGCATGATTATTCATGTCTAAAAGAATAAACCTTAGTTTCGTGGTCTATTTTACTTGAGTATTTAACCTAAGGGGTGTTTTCTCACCTGGTTCCCTATGACCACCTGATTTGGGAGTCATCATTAAAAACTCGTTACACAAGTAAATTAGAAAGCCTCAGGAAATTAAGGCAAAAATAGTAATAAATAAACACTCATAAATTTTGTAGTATTAGAGTTTGAGTCAAAAATTTCAAGTAAATCATCACTTCATACAATGCATATTATTTAATGCCAATAAAAGAATGATTTTGAAGTACATAATTCCTCTTAAACTTGAACAAAGACCTGTTCTTGCATGAAACAAAGTATAGGAAGGACTAATAAGGGTTAGACCTAATGCTTATATTATTTAGCAATTTTTACTAAAAAGATTAAAAATCCTTTTTCTACTTTAATTAGATTTTTTTTTAAAATAACACTAACATTTTCATTCTTTTCTTGGATTTTGTAGGTGTGCTGACACTCTAAAAAAGACAAGATTCCTAACTGGCCTGGACATGTCTAACTTGTTACATTTACAAAAGACAAGTGGCAGACAAGTGACGACCAGTTCTTCACCCATTTAAGAGGGGACGAATCAGCAGCTTAGACTCTGCTGATCAAGTGAAGCAGACAGTAAGCTGAGATCGTTCTTAAAAGCTCATGAGACACCCAAGCAGGACCAGAGACATTATGTGAGCTCAACACTTAGTCTCGCACAAGCTCACGAGATAAGTCTCGCATAAGAAGCCAAAGTTGCTTAGCATCGCAGGAAGCTCCTTCCAGCCTCGCTGCGAGTTAACTTCAAACTTCGCAGAGAAATGCTCATTACTCAGCAGAGAGCTTCACTCAAAGCCCCATGTAGCCACGCAGAAGGATGATTGGTAGCTTCGCCACAAGTTCTATCTAGCTCCGCTGAGAGCTTTCTTCTAGCTTCGCCAGAAGCTTCTTCTAGCTCCGCCATGAGCTCAACGCAATGACTTCGTTGCAGGTCTTTTATGGTCATCTTTGACCAATCAAATCTCCAGATGAGATCAAATCTAATTGAGATCAATTTGACAGTTGCTTGCCATAATCTTTTGACTCTCCCAATCAGATAAGAAGATCAGAAGAAATCTTTCAGTTATTTGGAAAGAATCAAGGGCGCATCTCTCATTTAGCAGAGCGGATCAAGATATCAGCACTACTTGCTATTCCTGGCTTTGCAAAAGCTGTCCTAGCCTCGCGGCGATGCTACTTTTCAGATGTAAAATAGATTGACTCAATCTGTTTTCAGATTTTTCAAGGGGCAATTATACCCTGCTCTCTCTCTCTATAAATAGCATACAAAAGGCACACGAGAAAAGGAGGAGAGCTCGAGAAAAAAAGAGGGGAGACGGCTTAGACAGAGATCTACTCTCTTACTTCCAAGAATCAGAGAATTACTTCTCTAATCAGGGTGCAAATACCTAAATCTTCCTCCCTCTCAAGGAATTTTCAGAACCAGGCGAGAAGAATTCCTAAGCGGAGACGGCTTGAGAAGTAACAAGAGGGTTCTACCGACCTTCTGTTCTCCGATTCTCCGAACCAGGCGAGAAGGGAATCCCATCAGGCAGCAGTCCGATTGTCTGATCGATCGCATCGTCAAAGAGATAAAGTGATTGTGTGCTGATCAGATTTCTACCGGCACACTCCCCCAGAAATCTCAGAGGGATCTACCTATAGTATTTTTACTGCAAAGAATTACTTATAATTTCGCTCCTTGACACTTTTTTGTAAGTTTTCCCATTGCAAAAAATCAATGGAAAACAAGATGGCGACTTCGCTTGGGAATACATTCTCCACTGCTGAGAATCAAGTATCGCAATGTGACGATCAGACCTTCAGGTCTACTACTGAGGCCCTGGCCATTCACTCTGGCCAAGAACCTACGCGCGACCGTAAGGAAGTCGGCATAGCCAGAACCCCTCTGGCTAATTCTTCGAAGCAAGTCTCTATCGAGACAGATAAGGCTCTCCGCAAACCTACTACGGTCTTCTGGCGCAACAAAGAGGGTCAGAATCTTGAGCCTGATACCTTCGAAAACCTGGTTGTTCATTTCGACCAAGGAAAATTTGAAGAACTCCTCTCTGGAGGTGGTCCAATGCCCCATGCACAGAAGCATAGAAAGGTCACAATGGCCAAGGTTTTTCGACCAGAAACCGGACGCGGACTCGTCCCAACTCCTCTTAGCCTCGCGTGTGGCTAGCCAAGTTCCCTGTGAACGTAAGTCTCCTCTTCCAAAGCAGATGTTGAGGCCAAAACAGAAAGCTCTATATGAAGGTTTAGGCATAACTACGCTACAGGTCTGCCTGTCCCACGAAGATAAAGGCAAGATGCCTGCCTGCTTCGTTGAGACTATCAGCCGCGAAGCTAAAACGGCGACTATACCTTCACCTAATTCAGGCAGTAACTCATCACGCCAACCTCGTTCTTATGAGCGAAGTTACTGATGGTGTGGCAAACACAATGCCAGTACCTCAGGGTACGTGCAGAGTTCCCAGCCGCCAGGCTAGAACTAAGCACCTACCAGTGCTAACCTCCTTCGCAGCAAGGTAGCGGACAAAGCACCACAGTGTGCTCCGCTCCCCGATTCCTCAATCGCTAAGTTCTCTCTTCGCAGCGGAGTTAAGGATCGTCTCTAAGTGTTGATAGCGGTGCTTATGCAGCTTCAGCACCCAAAGGCATTCCCCAAAGTTCTTAGCTGCGAAGCTAGAGCTAAAGCACTATCTAGTGCTAACCATCTTCGTAGCAAGGTAGCGAATGAAGAACCACAGCGTGCTTCGCTCTCCGGTTCCTCAATCGCTAATTTCTCCCTTCGCAGCGGAGCTAAAGGATTATCCTTGGTGTTGATAGCGGTGCTTATGCAGCTTCAGCGCCTAACGGCGTTCCCAAAGTTCTTAGCCACGAAGCTAGAGCTAAAGCACTATCTAGTGCTAATCACCTCTGCGGTAATGAAAAGAACAGGGTATCATCCTATGCACAATCTAACAAGCCTCTGCTCTAAATCGCTTAAGCCCGGCTACGTCTGACTTGCGAGAGTTCTTAATGAACAAACGAAGTCAGACTTACCCCAGACTTCTCCCTCTTGTTGTCAACAAGTGGATGTCAGTTGGTGACCGTCCATTCAGTCCATTGCCGCCTGGGACCAATCCTCGCCACTCCCTCCAACCGATGATCAATTTTTGATCGACTATCGGAAAAAGATCCTGTGAAGCATCGCAAAAGGAGCGTATCGCAAGATCTGCCCTCTGCATCTGTTATATGATCGGAAGGGGACGAGAGCCGCATAGGGGCAGACGAGTACCGTATGCTGCTAACTTTCCTCCCTCCAGTTCTCTAGATTCGGATTATAGTCCGGGCTTACGCCAAGTCTTGGTGCACGAAGAAGGCGTCTTCCGAACACTAGATCTAAGGTTGCAATACCCTACATTACGAACAGCCATCCTCCTCAACCACAGTAACCTCACCAGAACAATGAGAGATTATTCTAATGGTCTGATGAGAAAGATGAAGATAGAAGGTATGCCTCTTTGGTTACAGTCAGCTCGGTACGAACAGTAGAGTATCAGTGAATATGGCTGATAACGGTAATGATGACCTCCGTCGACAGTTGGAAGCTCAAGCAAACCTCTAAGGCTCAGCAAGAAGCCTTGGACAACATTCAACAGATACTCGCTCAACTCCTTACTAACCGGAGTAACAAAGATACTGGATGAGGAAGAACATCATAACGATGACAACAAAGACTGAGAAGTCCAAAGGAAAGTTCTTATATGGACGCTGAAGTTCTTAAAGGCATCCAAGCTCAGATCACATCCATAACTCAGAGGGATGAACTAAAGAAAGTAGGGGCAGTCCGTCCTTACTTTAAAATGGGATTCAGTACCATACTCATCAAAGTTCAAGCCACTAACGCTACATACGTATGATGGTAATAGCTTACCAAACCAGCACATCTATTACTTCTGTCTCAGACCGGTATATTATAGACAATGATGCTATCATGGCCAGACTATTCATTGGCACCCTGAAAGGGGTACCATTCGACTGGTTCTGAAGCCTCCCTCCGGCTCTATCAATTCCTGAATTGACCTGGAAACTCGTTTCTTTCTCGTTTCTATGAGGACGATACCGAAGTAACCATGGATAAACTCCTCTCTACCGTGCAGAAGAAGGCGAATTCGTCCGTGACTATATTAAACGGTTCAGAAACTTATCTCTGTGTGCCTAGTAGGGATGCCATTACCCATGCTCTTACAGACATGTAGGTATAACTTCCTGGACCAAGTGGAGATTCGCATGAGAGTCGTCAAAGCCCATTCCTGGAAAGAACTGGTCGAGCAAGCTAAGATAGCTGAAAAGTCGGCTAAAAAGTTTGAGCCATCTACCCCTAAAGCAATGGGTGTGAATAATAAGGGGCGCAGCGACATGGCGCAGTCTTCCGAAGCTAAAGGCAAAGAGATTATGTCCGTTGAATTGTCAGGGGATGTTTATTCGAAGGCCAAGAAGAACGCCTTCAATAATCAGGAGTCTAAGTTTCCCTCCGAAACAGTACTCCTTCAAAGACGAGCAAGTGTCCGCAATATTTATTTACTCCACAAAGGAATAAACTGAAGCTGCCAGATGTTCGACGCCCTAATGAAATGGGACGCACGAACGATCCCAACTATTGTCTCTTTCATAGATGGTTCATCATCCTACTGATAAGTGCTTTGTCCTCAAGGACAAAATTCAAGCTTTGGTCGATGCCGGAGTTCTGAATCTGAAATCAGAGCAAAAGAAAGTCACTGCAAACATGGTGACTCTTAAGTTCGACAAAACCCCAAAGGTCATAGTTCCAGACGGGACCTTTCCAATCCCTGCACCACGGCTGGAAGTAAGCATCCTTCAGTTAAAACTCAGAGAATAAGGGTCTTGTTCTCTTGACACTAGAGACAGGGAAAATCATGTGGATACACCCAGACCTTGTTCAAGACGATTAATGGGATTCGAAGAAATCCAAATCGAAGAGCAATCTTGCAATGTTATCCCATCCTGCCGATGATGGCAATCTCACATCAGCTTCTCTCAGCGATTTTGAAGGGGAGAAGCACGCTTGCACGACGTAGGCCGATGTACCTCAGCCGACAGGTACTCGATCTAGAAAATCATACTTAAAACAGTATGGAAAAGCTACTGACGAGACAAAACAGCAGATGACGTCAGTACAAATATTGCAACCGGCTCCACTTCTGACAACGGGAAAAGAGAAGCAGAAAGAATCCGATTGACCATGTCTTGAAAAGCCTTCAGGCCCAGGGCTTAACATGCCTTTTCGCTTTGATGTATTGGCCAGCTGGCTAATATCCCAGCTCGTATCACCATATACGAGCTCCTTCGTCTTTCAAAGAGACAAGAGAAGCACTTAGGGATGCACTGGCTAATTCAGAATCATTTCTAACGTATATGCCAGAAATCCTTAAAGATGACACTCAGTCTTCTTGCCCTGAATGTCATCATGTGCAATCAAAGGTACCTGTTATTACTTCACAGCGGAGGATATGCTTCTCAAGGATAACAAGTACGATCGACCTTTGTACTACACCGGATACATCGATCGACATGCATTGAAAGGGTACAGGTTGATCCGGGGTCTGCACTCAGTATCATCCCCAAAAGACTCCTCTACTTTCTAGGCATACCACTGTATCAGTTGTCTGTAACCACTACAATAATATACGATTTTAATGCGGGGAGTAGTCATCCACTTGGAAAGATTCGACTCCGTTGCCAATAGAGAGCCTGGAGTTAGAGGTGACGTGCTATGTCATAACGCTGACACATCAACAACTTGTTATTAGGGAGACCTTGGATCCACGCTAATCGGATTGTCCCCTCCACTCTGTACTAGTGCTTCAAATAATTTGAAGATGATGTAACAGTACGAACTGTCTTCGCTGAGAAGCAACCATTCAAAGGGTGAAAAACTACTTTACTGACGCTTTCCTATATCAAGAGATTGGTGAAACGTCAAAAGAATCATTACCTGACAACGATGACAGTGGCAATGAGGCAGATTTAGAGTCTGAAGCAGACATGCCAACCATTTTGGTCGGTGAACCGATTATAGCATGTTTTAATAATCTCCAATGTAACACTCCTTCTAAAGATGAGAGCGAATGGGTAATTAATGACAATATTTCCTTTGATTATCCTGTGAATGTCGAATTATTTGGGTCCGTTACGGATAGCACTCTGCACATGCCCTTACATAAGCTAAGTGCATCAAGTACACCCGTGGAATTCATAGAAGGATCCGTTTTAGTGGTTCCTCCATCCAAAGAGGGTCAATACCATAATATTCGATAAAACCCAACTGCAAAGGTCTGCGGCCGCGGATTCAAGTTCGACTCGACACCTACAAATTTTCCATTATGCACGATCAGCGCAGCATATGATGAGAAAAATGGGATACAACTTGCAGCATGGGAAGAGCTTGAATTTTGGAAAAGGAAGGCGTGGTTTCCTGCGTAATTTTGTGCCAAAAGGAAAACTGACAATTATTATGATAACATACGTAGGGGTTGGATACGTTACACTACACCACCAGCGACGTTCATTCCAAAGACGATAAACCAGTCCCATCACACTCTGCCTCTTCCTCCGAATGGGACTCAGATGTTAGTGTAGGAACGGTGTTCAAAAAGCTCACTGTTAATATGACTTCAAGCAGCCATTAGAGCCACAGAAGCTACTGATGAGGACCATGGGCTCATCAATTTGATTTCCAGTGGGAAAAGCGATTCGACAACGCAAACCACCTACTGAAGACAAGATGATTCTGGTTAACTTGGGTGATCAAGATAACCCTAAACCCATCTTTATAAATGAAACTTATCACTTACGGAGAAAGAATTGATGGTACTCGTAAGGGAGTATATAGATGTCTTTGCATGAAACTACGAAGACATGCCCAGACTTGATCCACAAGTAGCCATGCATCGTCTGAACATCAAGCCTGACGCCAAGCCAGTCAAGCAGCAACAACGCCGATTTTGCCCGAACATTATGGAGGCTATTGAAACTGAAGTCCATAAGCTCATTGTATGCGGCTTCATACGGGAGAAACATCATCTAGATTGGGTTGCAACATCGTCCCCGTTCTCAAGAAAATGAAAAATTCGATCTGTATTGACTATCGTGATCTCAATGCGGCTTGCCCTAAAGACGAATTCCCGTTGTCCATCACCGAGGTCATGATTAACAATACCTGCGGATTCGAAAGAATGTCTTTCATGGATGGCTTTTTCAGGGTACAATCAAATTAAGAGTATCAAGAGGATGAAAAGCATACTTCATTCCGGACACCGTTGGGGATACACTGTTATACTGTGATGTCCTTTGGACTAAAGAACGCGGAGCAACACTTATCAGCGGGCAATGAGTATGATTTTCCGTGATCATCTCCGAAAACTATAGAATGTTATGTCGACGACATTGCTATCAAAAGCCGCGATAAGAATAACCATCTTCGTGACTTGAGATGATGTTTGACATAATGTGGGCTCATCGACTGAAGATGAATCCGACAAAATCCTTCTTGGGGTTTCGAGTGGCAAGTTCCTTGGATTTATTGTTACATCAAAAGGATTCCATCTTGACCCAGACAAAGTCAAGGCCATTTAGAACATGCACCCACCTAAGAATCTCAAAGAACTTAGAGGCCTGCAAGGTAGACTGGCTTATATCAGAAGATTTATCGCAAATCTCAACCGTTCACCCGACTCATGAAAAATGGTGTTTCTTTTGTATGGATCAAGCCTGTCGAGAAGCTTACGAAGATATCAAAAGATATCTCACAAACCTCCAGTCTTAGTAGCTCCCACATCAAGGAAATCGTTCCTGCTTTATGTGAAAGCTATGGACCATTCTCTAGGTGCTCTGCTTGCTCAAAAGACGACGTAATGTCACGAATAAGCTATTTATTATCTGAGCAGGACTCTGATAGGGGCAGAATCTCGCTATAATCCTATTGAGAAGGACTGCTTAGCTCTGTCTTTGCTACTAGAAGACACAACATTATTTGGTCGGGGCCAAACCATACATGTCATTTCCAGAGTGAATCCTTTGCGCCTTCTCATGACGAAACCAGGGTCATTAAATTTAAGATTAGCTAAATGGGCCCTCCTTTTGTCTCAGTATGACACGCTCTTTGTCCCTCGAAGGCGTTCAAGGCCAGACCTTTGCAGAGTTCTGGCTGCTTATCCGTTTCCGAAAGCTCAAAACTTCATGAAGATATTCCCTGACGAAATCTTCGAATCTAATATAACTTCAGAGGATGAAGTTTGGTAGATGTTCTTTGATGGAGCATCACGACCTAAGGCAAAAATCATTACCGGTATGGGGGTTGTGTTTATCTCACCCCAAAACCATGTCTTCCTAGAGCATTTTCCCTGACGGAATCATGCTTCAACAATGTGGCGAATACAATACTCTACTTATTGGCCTTCAGCTCGCTCATGAAATGGGGTACGCTACCTTGAAGCTTATGGTGATTCAAACTGATTGTCAATCAGTTTTAAGGCGAGTACGAGGTCCGTCACGAAGATTTGGTACCTTATTATCACGCAGTCATCAAATGGCTAATTTATTTGATGGCTTTTATATTGGTCACGTGTCTTGATCCCAGAATACTAGGGCCGATGCTCT